>JAOXYJ010075386.1:0-11688 GCA_028566555.1 Lithophaga nigra
CTAAGTTCCCTCCTGGGGGCCTCGCATGTGAAAGATAGCGTTCGCCCCATGTGTCTTATCATTCGATTCGAGGTTGTCCAGTAGAGCTGACGCATATTGCAATGGACGTACTACAAATATTAAAAAGTTTCCGCGCGGAGAAAGATCCCGTATTGAAAACATATGATGGGAAATGTTTGACAACATTCAGTAAAGAGGATTTGTTACAAGTGGTAACAAAACTTAAATTACAGCTAGATGACATTTTAGTGTTACTAGACATTGATGATTCAAGAGAGAACATCTGCAAAATTGTCAGTTTTGCGCTGGAGCAAATTGAAAACAAGAAGGAAGACGAGTTGCAAGTGACTGTGGAACCTCCCAAGAAAAAACTGAAAGGAAGTAAAGAAAACGATGAAAAGACATCTACGGTGAGTTCAATATGAGAGTATCAAAAAGGAAAGAAAGATTGAACGTTCAATATGAAAGTATTGAAAGGAAAGAAAGATAAAACAAAGAAGGAAATAATTTTAGTAATTTAGGCAAATTTAATTGAAATATGTAGAGTTACTGAACAAATTTTTGAAAGAGTTTTATTTGCTGTTATATAAGAGAAAGTTAAAATGTTGGCATAATGTTTTTCTCATATACGTTCTCAAGTTGTCAGAAGTTGGGATATATTAGTAAGATGTATAGGAAGGCGGTCAGACGCTACATCGAACAAGAAAGCATTTATAATATTTTCAGTACATTATCATGATTATATCCATTTAGTTGGCTAAAATTTTAGAACTAAAATTAAAATGTGAATTATGTTCAAATAAGAACTCGTACGTGTATGTGGGAAATTTTGTTCAGGAAATTTAATCCTGGACGTGAGTTGTAAAGGTAGGTTTTTGTGCAAGTTTGACGCTTGTACAGGCAGAATTTCAACAGTTTTTCTTTTCCCGGATGGGAACGTGTTATAGAAAGTCATTTTGTTTTACGAATTTTGTTCAGGGAACTTATTCCTGAACGTGCGAAGCCAATGTAGGTTTTTGTACAAGTTTAACGCTTGTACGTGTAGAATTTGTTCCCGGACGGGAACGTGTTATAGGAAGTCATTTGGTTTTCGGAATTTTGTTCAGGGAACTCATTCCTGAACGTGCGAAGTCAATATAAGTTTTTGTACAAGTTTAACGCTTGTACGTGTAGAATTTGTTCCGTGACGGGAACGTGTTATAGAAAGGCATTTGGTTTTCGGAATTTTGTTCAGGGAACTTACTCCTGAACGTGCGAAGTCAATATAGGTTTTTGTACAAGTTTAACGCTCGTACGTGTAGAATTTGTTCCGTGACGGGAACGTGTTATAGAAAGGCATTTGGTTTTCGAAATTTTGTTCAGGGAACTTATTCCTGAACGTGCGAAGTCAATATAGGTTTTTGTGCAAGTTTAACGCTTGTACGTGTAGAATTTGTTCCCGGACGGGAACGTGTTATAGGAAGTCATTTGTTTTTGGAATTTTGTTCAGGGAACTTATTCCTGGGCGTGCGTTGTCAATGTAGGTTGACGTTTGTACCTGTAGAATGTCAACATAGTTTTATTCGGAATACGCTTGTACCTGTAGAATGTCAACATAGTTTTATTCGGAATAAATAATATTGTGTTATAGGAAGTTATTGGTTTCCGTATATTTTCAATGGTAAATCTATTAATTTTTTTTTGTCCCCACAGGAATAAAATTCGAATTCGTTTGTGGTGAGCGTTGGACAATTTATTATTATTATTACTATTATCTATCTATTTATTTATTTATATTTTTAAATTAAACATAATTTGTTGGGATAAGTGTACCCGAATGTGAGGGGGGAAAATGTTCGGGTTTTTACAAGCCTGGACGTGTGAGAAGATTTGTTTTTGTCTGGCGTTCTGGCGTTCAACATAAAAATGTTAACAAGTTTAACAATATTAATTAAATGGTGAGAAAGATCATAATATGTGATTGAAGTTAAAGTTTGTTTAAAAAAAAAAAAAAAAAAAAAAAAAAAAATGATGTGCTGGAGAGAAAACATATTTTTGTTTATTTGCCAACATATTCACATATAATTCATGCGGGTGTCCTACTCGGACGTGTGAAGCAATAATTTCGGGGAATAGTTTTGTTTGTGTCCGTTTGGTTATGCCTGGACGTGAGAAAAATTTAGTTATTTGTCAGGCGTTAAAAATGTACATATTGATGTGAATTTGTTGGAGATTGCACCTCGGCGTGAGAGAAAATTTATATTAAAAGAAAAGATAAAAAAAAAAAAAAAAAAAAAGTTTACGTCAGTTTAAAACGTAGATTATTATTTAGATTGTCCGATCTGGACAGAGAGTGGTCCGTGTTTGAAGCATGGATTTAAGGAAACTTTTCCCAGGGTCACGCTTTCGAAAGCGAACGATCATAAACAAAATTAATGACTTTTGCAGAATATACTTGACCCGTCTGTGTTATCAGTGAAAAGGTCGCGTAGAGGTGAATAATTAGTCAAGTCTTTAAAAACATGAAGTATCATATTTAGGCACTTGACATTGACAGGTTCCGTTTAATTTATGTGTACACATTTCATCGAAGCGGGATTCTAATCTTGTTGCCGCCGAAGGATATTTTATGATTAACATGAAATATTAAAGAGGAGAAATTTATTATTAGAAACAATAATGTGATTTGCAAATGGTCATGAATCCTAAGAATAATATTTTTGTTTAAAATTTTAAAAAAACATATATAAAAAAAAAAAAAAAAAAAAAAAAAGGCATAGTACATACACTAATGTACGTATGCATATCAGAATCAGTTGTAATGCAGCATAGTACATACACTAATGTACGTATGCTTGTTTTCTCGACATATTCTAAAAAGCTACTAGAATAAAATAAATATTGAGTAAAAGGACGGGTCGTTAGCTTCAGATAAATTCAGCATAAAGAGAAAGGCAAGGTGGATATAAAAGAAATGATGCAGGGTTTTCAAGCAATAATTTTGCTAACAGCCGCAAGTAGTGTAAATATCGGTGGTAATGTTTTCAGTATCAAGTGCATTTAGTGTTACATTTTGACATATTTTAGGCTGGGGTCCTACCCCAGGTCTAAATGTATATAAGAGTCCAAATAGTATTTTCAAAGTACTGTCCATAAATATGGTATATCTGAGTATTTTTGTTGCCGTAATCAGCCAAAAACGGAAACTAATGGAGACCAATAAATGTAGTGCTATCAACTGATGATTTCGGGTGTGGAAAGTTATTTTTAAATTTTAATTTTAATTTGAACAGATAAAGGTGTTACAGGAGAAGATAGATGTGCTGGAGAAAAGGCTAGAGAAGAAAGAGGCCGATGATGAGATATCGGAGTTTGAAAGAGCTAAAAGAGATGTAAAGGAGGAAGCCGGGAAGTCAAAGGTGGATATTGACTTATTACACGAGAAATTGGTTGTTCTAGAAAATTTGGCCCGCAAACAATGTCATGAGCTAAAGGACAAGATATCGTTAATCTTAAGCAGATTCCATATTCACAAGAATCGTCCAAACTTTGCTTCAGCTTTAGTGTTAAAGTTGGTCTGCTCCAAAGAAGAGGAAGCTGTATTAGATAAAGAGCAAAAACTTATGAAATCGTTTGGGTTTAATGATAGAAATGATAGTTCAGTAACATATCCATTTGTGCCAGGTTTTGTAGGTCAGAGTGGGCCCATGAACCCACCCATGAACAACCCATATGTAATGCCCCCGCGATTTCCGGGAGGACCTCGACGTTCGAGTTTTAGGCCGCGTATGGGAGGTCCAATGCTTTGCTTCAGGTGCAACAAACCGGGTCATCTTGTTCGTGATTGCCCAAATTCGTCAAATTAAGATGTTGATTTATATATTTTGTTTAAGAACATTTTCATAGCTAGTCTTTTAATTTAGTAAATTTATATAATTTCAGGCAAATTTTCACATAAAAGCTTGGGAAACTGATATTGATTTTGGCGCTGACCCAACACAGTCTACAGTAAGAACACCTTCTTTTGTTGATTGGAAATACAATATTATAGACGGCAAAAAACCAGGGCCTTCAGCAGAAGAAGCTTTTTCCCTCTCTCAGAACGGTGTTAAACCAGATATTGCAAATCTACAATTTCTGAATCCAAAGGCATTCGTTGCAGGTCAAATTCACAGTAGGGTGCGTCAGTGGAAGGAAATTTTAATCGACACCCCTTCTACCCCAGATATAATAGATTGACTAGAAAACGGAATAAATATAAATAATTATATTGTGCATTTCACAGGAAAGTTTTGGGGGAGTGCGTATGACGACGATTTCCCGCCCCGAAGGATTTTCAATAATTCAAACAAATGCAAATCATTTTCCAAGTTTATTACGGATACTATTGTCGAGCGTTTAAAAAATGGTTCGGTGGAATGTTTAGGTAAAGTGGGTGAAGTCGAACCACCTCACATCGTTGCCCCTTTAACAGTTGAGCCTACTAAGCCAAGACTATGCATAAACCTGATGTATTTAAATAACTGGATAGAAGACATACCTTTTAGTTTAGATACTCTGAAAAATGTTCCCCGAACAGTCAAAGAAAATGCATTCTTCACTACCATTGACGACAAATCCGGGTTTGATAACGTCCTTCTTTCTAAAGATTCACGACAACTTGTTGGTTTCCAGTGGGGTGGATTCTTTTTTGTGTTTAAAACTTTACCATTCGGTTTCAAGCTGTCCAGTTACATATATCACACTTTAAATTTACAAGCTACAATGTATGTGAGGAGACGATTTTTGATACCAATGCATTTGTATATAGACGATCGCTTAGTAGAGGAAGTTAGGAAGTCGGATTTAGAAGCCGGGTTTAATAGTGCCCTTTTAGCTAATTATATTGTATGCGCGCTTCTAGTTAGGTTAGGATATTGTATAAATTTGGACAAAACTTTATTTATTCCGTCCCAGACTGTTGTTTTTCTTGGATTCATTGTAGATTCGGTAGCTAGATGTTTTAGATTAACAGAATCAAAAAAGCAAAAATTCGCAGCTCTGCGTGAAAATTTATTAGGAAAAAGTTCAGTTTCTGTGTTAGATCTACAAAAGTTGGCAGGTCGATGTATTTCTTTTATATTGGCTGTTCCGGCTGCAAAGCTATATACTAGGGAGATGAACAATGCCATATCAACGGGAATTCGCAATCAAACAAGCATTCCGATGACAAATGACTTAAAAGACGAAATTATGTCGTGGCGTTTTTTAGATTCGTGGAAAGGAAATTTAAAATGGAAAAAGGAAAAGCATTTAGTGCTAACAATATTTACAGATGCGTCTTTGTACAAATGGGGTGGATATTTTGAAATTGATAAGAAAGAGTTCAAAGTTGGAGATTCCTGGGGGAAGGACATGTTATCATTACCTATCATGGTGCTAGAGGCAAGAGCGTTATTAAACGTATTAAAATCTATACAGGAAAATATAAAAGGCTGTCGAGTGGATGCCAACGTTGATAATCAAGCTTTAATAGGGGCATGGAACAATGAGGGGTCCAAATCTCAAGCATTAAATGCAGTACTTAAGGACATATTCCAATTAACAATGGAGTTAGATATTATGCTAAATTTGAAATATGTTCCAACAAAGTTAAACTTAGCGGACGAACCGTCACGAGTTCTAAGTAAATCAGATGCTATGTTAAATGTACATTTATGGCAAACAATCCAGAAATACTTTGGTGGTAAATTAGGACACACTATCGATTTGATGGCCTTAGACTCAAACTGTATGACTAACAAAAATGGTGAACTATTAAAGCATTTCACTCCCTGTCATACCCCGTTGTCTGCGGGTGTAAATTTATTTTCGCAAACAATAGATGAAAAGGAAAATTGTTATGTTTTTCCTCCTTTTGCGTTGTTGTTACCCGTTTTGGCGTTTATTAAAGAGGGCCGATTAAACTGCACTGTATTATTGCGTACATCCGAGGTGACACCCACGTGGGTCCCTGATTTTTTCCACTTGCTGGAAGATGTGTTTTTGGTGGGCTTCAAGGGACAAAAAGGAGTGCTGAAATACCCTACAAAAAAGGGTTATGAATTGGATAAGTTTGGATTACCAACAAATTTATGGGCAGTTCGAATATCAAACAATCGCACAAGAGGTATTACATATGGGAAGCTTTTGTTCATGAATGACCCTTTTGTTTCATCTAATCATAATTTGTTGTGTATAGGTGATTCTATGATTAGATTTTTATTGTCAACTAAGGATTTTATGAACCCGATGGTACATGTATTTTCATTAGGTGGGGCTCTTATTGCTGAAATAATCCCACACATAGAAAGATTAGCCACATCTTATTTACCTAGGGTTATTTTTATTCATGTTGGTGTGAACAATGTAAGCAAGTGTTACTTATATGGAAGTGAATACGGTCAGCTATCAATCGCCATTCAGCAGTTAGAATCATTAGCACAAACACTGAGGAATGTTTGTTTAAACAATAAACAGATTGTGGTCATTTTGTCAATGATTACTATCAGCACGGATGATTATATTAACGCAAGATCAAATATCATTAATCAAGAGATAAAGGAATTGTGTAAACAAAACAAGTGGTTTTTTATGGACAATTCAAACATAACGATTCAACATTTGAAGGATGAGGTACATTTGAATGACAGGGGTCAATCTGTGTTTCTTAACAATTTCTATAATTTGTTAAAATGTGTATGGTAGATATACAGCAATTTCAGGTTATAGTTGTTTACATGTAGTTGTTACAAGATGGTATATATACAAACGTACATTGTACATATTTTGTTTTTCAGGAATTCTTCATGAATAAATTTTGGTGTCCTCAAATTGCGTGTACAAGATGTTCAGTTGTTAACGATATTGATTTTAAGTATTGTAAGGACTGTGGTCAGGCCAGGAGTATAGAAAGTAGCAATTCTAAAGGTGATATGGGGAAATTGTCTGTTTTAGATAATATTGAGAGCAGAATTCGCAAACTGGACAGTATCATAGATTCAGCTAAATATTCCAAACAAAAATGTAGTTTGAAAACAGAAATGGAGAAGTTTTTCGTCTTACTGGACCCGCTAAAAAATTTAACGAATGTTACTCCAGAAGACATTAGGAAGTTTTTGATTTTTAAAGAAAAAGGGGGCAAGACACAATTACATTGCACAGATTGCCCGTATCGCACTCAACATGGCCTTCAACGTTGTCAATGTCCCAGAACGTTAGCGGCAAAATCAGTAGATTCTTTGCTTGGGAAAATTAGAGCTTTGTTCAGAGATGAGGGCCGGTCAGGTGACTGGAATCCTATGCTATTCACGGGGAATCCAGCAGCTTCACATTTATTGAAGAGACATATGCAAGCTGTAACTCAAGAACAAACTTCGGCTAGCATTTCTGTAAAACAAGCTACACCCCTAATGTTTAGTAAATTAGGAAAATTATGCAGGCATTTGTCGTATAGGGTTTCAGTAGAACAAGATTCCATGACCCGGTTTCTATACGCAAGAGATTTGGCTTATTTTTCAATTTTAGCTCATTCGGGCAGTAGAGGGGGTGACTTGGGATTATTAACCGCAGACAGATGCTTCGAGGTGCCAGACTCAGAGGGAATTTTGGTATCTCAGGTTGCTGGGAAAGTGGCTACTTTAGACAACCCCAAAAATTTTGTAATATTGCCATCCAAAGATCCTGACATATGTCCTGTAAAGCATTTCAGATTGTATATAAGGGTCGCCAAAGAGTTAAAGTACAATCTAGGTCAGGGATATATTTTCAGGATAAAGGACAACAAAAATAAAAAAATTGTTGATCAGCCAGTTTCATCTGCATGCATGACAGAGAGGCTTAAGTTACATTTAAAAACTTTAAATTTATATGAAGGGGAAACATCTCATAGTAGTAGGAGAGGATGCGCCATTACATTGAGAATGTTAGGGTTAGAGGACCAAAAAATCAATCAACACATAGGATGGGGATCTAACATGGTTGATCATTACGCACATGTAGGGGAAATGATAGGTCCCACAGGTGCAGCTTCCATTTTGTCAAATGCTGCTGAAAATTTAGGTCGTGGGATTTCTTCTTTTGACAAGGTAGCTAATCAATATTCTGGTTTGAATAAACTAAAGAGAATAAGTTTTATTTAGTGTGGTCATATGTCATTATATGTGAGGTTTCTGAAACTTTCTTATTTTAATAAGTATTGGATATATATGATATGAAATTTGATACAATTAACATATAGGTTTTGTAAATTGAACATACATTTATGCATGATATATACAGTTTTGTTTTCATGTTCGGTAGGAGTTAATGTAATAAAATATTTTACATTTCTATGTAATTGTGGTTAGAGTTTTCTCTTATGGTAATTAATGTAAATATCGTTGGTTTGTTGTTATCCATATCTTACATATAAGAGGAACCCAGGAGGACTTTGAATATCCTACTATTCTAAGTTCCCTCCTGGGGGCCTCGCATGTGAAAGATAGCGTTCGCCCCATGTGTCTTATCATTCGATTCGAGGTTGTAGGGTAGGGGCATGATCGCAGATTAGGTGGACTTTTTGTAGAGCAAAGAATGAGAATAGGGAAGGTGTCAAGGAAACAAGAGAAAGTTTTAAACAAACTAAAAAAAAACAAAAAAAAACAAAACAAAAAAAAAAAACCACATACACACACACAACAAAAAGAAAAAGAAGGCAAACATTCATACGGAACAATGGTAAAGCCTGAGGTAATTGTAATTACAAGCTCTGGAATCATATAAGGGGCGAAGCACGTTTCGCACATTTACGAAAGTTTTGCCCCAGAACATGTCACAAAAGCGCACAGTTATATTCAAACACTTACAAAAGACTCACTTGCGCACTCTTAAAAATATGTTATAGTTTTATAGCTGATGCACTCTGTTCATCACGTTAAAGATAACATACAGTATTTTATTCGAAACACACATGTTCAGAGATAAAACTGTTTACAAATATACAACTGGGAGGTTTTTAAAACACCATTTCCCGTACAAATTCGGCTCAGACTATGATTTCACTTCTGAACTCCTACTTGATTTTCTTGTTCTTTTATTTGTTTACTGGCAGCTCACACACTCAATTTATATAGAGATGCGAGTTCGAGTTCACATTCTAAGCATATGAGAAGGTCTAAAAAGAGAATCACAGGTGATATTACAGAAATGTTGATTTTATATAATTTTTTAACATGAAACTAATCAAAATCATCTTTGTTGTAATGTATTGTTTACATTTTTCTCAGGATTTTTGTGCATATGGACTAGTGATTCGTTCATCTTCAACTTCTACAAGAACTGTATGTGTGCATTTATATTTTTTTTTTTTTTTTTTTTTTTTTTTTTAATAAAGGCATGTAGTACAATGTTTCCTATCGAGGTTCTCGCATTCGTAATATTTTTCAGAAAATTACCTGACGAAACGTGTACACATTCGTAACACAAAAATACAGGCAAATATGGCGCTTTTGCGTCCTGACTTCATTGAAGTGTACACTTATGTAATGCACCCTATAAAGGAATACACATAGAGTCATGAGCGAGTTAAAATACAGACAAAAGTGGTCATTTCGGTCTCTATTCACATATTTATATATATTTAACGTATTTTCTATTTTGAGATCAGGTTACATTCAAGTTTGAATTATCAGGTATCTAAGTCACCACAAGCTAAACTTCGTAGGTGGTTCCCTTTTCTTCCTATTTAAGAGATTTTGGTAAAAAAGAAAGAAAAAAAAAAAAAAATGCGTGTTATATCATGACACCAATACCACAACCCTTGTGGACAGTAGGCTATTCACCCGGCTATTTTCGATTTTTTTTTTTTGAAGAAATAAAAGGTGGTTACTGTCCAAATCCGTTGTATCTGTCTGGTCATTTTGGTTTTTAAGTTCGGAACAATATAGAATTCTCTAATGGATCATCTGTGTTCCTCTTATTTCCCCTTACGCAAACCTCTTTTGGTTTGTTGTTATCCATATCTTACATATAAGAGGAACCCAGGAGGACTTTGAATATCCTACTATTCTAGCCAGACCTTTAACTACTGGGTTATATTTAGTAATTAAAGTTAATGGTATACTTTTATTTGCTGATACTGTCATTAGCGTATTTTTTCTCTCAACTTTGTTCTTAACTTCATTAATTAATCTTAGTGTATTTTTCTTTTTATATCCTCTATTAATTAATTTCTGGTATAAATTATCTAAGTGTCTTTTGAGCTCATTCTTGTCACTGTTATTTCTTATATGACGTATAGTTTCACCCACTGTAATACTTTTGAAAGTATGTATCGGATGAGCGCTACTTGGTTGTAAATACTGATATGTTTCAGTGCATTTAATATGCGATCTTACGTCAAGAATTCTATGTTCTAAAAATCTTGTACCTTTGTAAACTTCTGTATCTAAAAATGTCATAACATTACTCGATACTTCAAAGGTAAATTTAAGAAGAGGATCAATTTGATTGGCGATGTTAAAAAATTCTTTAATCTGGTCATTGCTTCCAGAGAAAACTATAAATCAGTCATCTCTATATTGACAGTGTAATTTAATGTTCTCTGTGTACTGGAATGTTTCTAAAATTATCTGTAACAACGTGGCTAGATGTAAATCTGTGCACGTGGGCGATAAGATACCTCCCATCGGGGCTCCTATCACCTGTTTATATAATTGACCATTGAATTCAAACTCATTGTTTTCCAATGTCATTTTTATCATTTTTTCTAATACTTCTGTGTTGGGAATTCGAAAGTTATATGAATCCCGATCGATATTTGCTAAATTTCTAGTCATTGTTTTTTGCAAATCTGTAATTTGCATATTAGTATACATTGATGTAACATCATAGGCAACAAGGATGCAATCACTCTTTAATTTTAGTGATTCTATCCTATTTATGAAATCTTTTGTATCTTGAATATAAAAAGATTCTTTTCTCAACAGAAGTTTGAAGATTAAATCTAGAAATTTCTCTATTCTTCTTGTAGGAGAACTACATTTATTTATTATAGGTCTCATTGGGACCTGAATTTCTGTTTGGTTAAAACCTTCTTTAAATACCTTTTTGATCAACTCTGGATCAATCTTATGAATTTTAGGCAGAAAATACATGTGGCCATGTTTAGCATTACTATTGCTTATAAGAAACTTGTATGTGTGAAGATCTATTTCACTATTGATATATAGCTTCTTAGCTATATTTTCAATCTGATTAATAATGTTACTTGTGTTATCTTGATTTATTTTCACATAATGTGGACTGTTTAAGTGATCTGTACCAGCTTCGATATAATCTTTCATATTCATTAATACAGTTGTGTTATTCTTGTCAGCTTTTGAAATGTGAAGCTCATTATCATTAGATAATGATTTCATGCATTTACGCTCTTCAGCAGATAAATTATCTTTAAATGACTTGACCTCCAGTCTAGATATATCAAATAATGTGTCGGTCAAATAATTTTCTAGGGCAGAATTACCTCTTGGTGGGATATACCCCGATTGTAAATATAAAGGATGGATTTCTGAGTTTTCATTGCTTTTAAATCACGCACATTAATTTTAAAGTGTGAATTTCTTGTAAGATAAACAAGATTATTCACTCTAAAATCAACCAATTAATCAATCTAAAATACTTTGGTTGTCTTACTGCAAATGTCAGTACGTA
>JAOXYJ010075497.1:0-11687 GCA_028566555.1 Lithophaga nigra
ATACATACAAGGCTTAGACATAGATGTAGCAATTTAAATGCAGATCTATACCGTGTTCATTTTCTTAATGATCCTGCCTGTAGTTGTGGATGGGTTATTGAAGACTCCATTCATTATTTTTTTGAATGTCAATTATACTCTGAGGCACGCCAGTCTCTTCGTAACAAGTTGCATTTTCTTGATGAACTCAAAATTGAAACATTACTGGTTGGCGATGAAGCCTTATCTGATATTCAAAATGAGACTATTTTTAAAGCTGTGCAACAATACATTAAACAAACTAAACGTTTCTAATGTCTTTAAGATCACAAAGCCTGTCTGATAAACTTCATATTTATGTTATGTCTTTACTGTTGTGTATATGTTTTACTTAATTTCCCTGTTTTTACTTTTTTTCCTCCCTATATATACATATATATATATATATAGATGTGTGTTATGTATATATGTATGCGTTTGTGAAATGTATTTGTAATATTGCATGGTAATTACTTCTGATGTATGTTATTATTATGTTATGTACTATTCGGAGAGGACGTCATTAAGTTGAAATAACTTGTGGCCAATCCTTTTGTTAAAATAAAATTAAAATATATTTAATCTGCTACTGAGAAAGAAAAAAAAATGTGATTGATTAGCTTATAAAATATTTAAAAGAAATTACAAGAAAATAATCGGTATAATGAAACAAGGCTCATATAATGTTTTCTGCAAGACTAGTATTGCTTTATTGGTAGTATTTACCTCTGTTGCATGTGGATTTTGCTGTTTGTATTTTTGTGTAGGTTCTAATTTTCTAATTTTCGAATTTATTTATTTATTTATTTTTATTACCGTTTTTTTTTTTTTATTTCTTAGCTCTAAATATTAATCATGATAATTTTAAAATGTTTTTCTTGTCTTTTCCTCGTAAGATGATACCAACAGGCTTTTATTCTAATATCGGTTCATAAGGAGATTTCTCTTTCTTCCATCCGGAAATGCGATACAGAAAACAGTTGGAATTGTCAGTCAAATTTTCAGAGTAGAAACAAAGTGTTCCAAGTCCGAATTCTGAAAAAATAAACCCAGAAAGAGGTTATTAATTGTAAACTTAAATCTGACATAAGTGCAGGTTGCAGTAGGGATGTCTGTGTTTACTGATAATATATGTTAACAAAATAGGCGTGATCACATGAACTCCATAAGAAGTGACACTGGGTGCGTAGACAGATATGCCTCTCTTGCTTTACATACATCACCCGTCATGCGAAAAACTTAATGCCATTAAAAAGTCGTGGCTAGGAATAAGTAAGGATACCTATTACTTGATTCCTATGCAAATGAAGACAAAATTCTCTTTGTACGTTGCTCCCTTGCAAAGGACGACAAGGTGCCCTCGGTAGATCCTTTCCCTCATACGGCAAGCTCAAGGTTCTTTAGAGTTGGGGGTACGCTCTTCAATGCTTTGTTTCTGCCTCTTTGAGGAAGCCTTATGCTTTTCTCGGAAATGCAGACTAAGATGCCTTGGTTTTGAGGATAATTTGCTCGAAGTTTCTTCCATTTGTTGGAAATGTATCAACGGCCTCAATACCTCGAGCGGGAAATTCAACTACTTGAATATTCCATTTCACGTTGGCGCCGAAGATACCTAAAAGTGGTGGCAGCGGTGTTTTAATAGACCATCCTTGCCTCGTGAAACGGAGTCTTAGGTACCTTCGTCAATGTACGCCGAACGTACCTTGGAGAAAAGGGTACGGTGCGACATGCTTCAACAAACGATGCTTCCTCTTTCTTATGTCGTATTGTTGATCCAGAGCTACCCTGATCAAGAGTGACCCTGTCCGCGTTTGGAGAACCGAAGTTTCGTTGCAATTAAAGTTATGTGCTGCTGAATGCTTCATTCTTCTTTCGTCGTAAGGGGAGGCGGGGGTACCGTGGATGATGCTTTTCCTCAAATTAAAGTTAAGGTTGAAGACTTAGAGATTGTATCAATGGAGATGTAGTGCCAGCCTGCCTCGACATCTGGGGAGTGAAATTGAAGTACCTAGATTAAAGGTTCATTGTACAAGAGATGGAGCTGCCTGTGAGCAGCGTGTATGAGGCTCAACTCTTTGATGGAAGATGGCTCTTCCTTTTTGTTTTGTTTAGAGGAGACTATGATAACTCTGTATGATGCGGGAGAAGGAGAGAGTACCTTATTTTAGGCGTCCCTTCCAAGGGAAGCTTCGTCCAACGTACTATTAGCTTCTGTTCCAAGAGAAGATTCGTCTAACTTACCATTGTCTTACCTGGGAGAGACTAGCATAGTTCTAGGTAGCATTGTCCAAAGTACCTGAGATTTAGGTGAAACAGCTAGAGGCTAGGTGTTAGACAGAAATATTGGAGTTGGGTTAAAATTCTACCATTAGTATTGGCCGACACAGATTACCTCTAAGTCATTAAACTATTTACATATGTACAATCCCTCCCCGTTGACTCCTCTACTTGTTGGTTTGGTAGGTCCATCCGTAGGACTCATACGTCTCTAGTAGAGTCTTTTCTGCTCTTATCAACCTCCAATAGTGCGCGTACAGGCAGAAGATGTCTTTTCTGGACAGAAAATTGTCCGACAGTTTCTATCCTGAACACAACAAAGCGGGAAAAACTTCCGTAGAGTATCCATAGCAGATTTGAAGTGACTAGACTAAGAAATTGTCCGTACACAACGCGTGATAAAGAATACATCCAATTGGTTGAACATTGATATTATGTTTTACCCGGACATCAGTGCCATTACACCTAACAACGTTATACTCGTACTACGTGGTTGTTGTAATGTATGTACGTAAGTAGTACGTTTGTTCATTGGTCTGTGTTTGATAGCTTGACTGATTGTTGTTTAACGCCAGTTCTTGGATGGCACCTCTGTCTTTCCTTGTGAAATGTTGAGCTAAAGTTAGGTTTGAGCTTTAGAAGCTGGAATAAGAACTAGGGTTAGGGTTAGATAAGGGTTGGAATTATGCTTTTAGTTAGAGTTGGGGGTAAGCCTATAATTTTGGTTTAAAATTAAGTTGCAGTTTGGGTAAGGTTATCGGAATATGGTAAGGGTTAGGATTAGGGCTTATGATTACCGTCATGGTAAAGGTTACGGTAAGAATTAGGATCGAACGTTTCGTTAGCGAGAGAAGACAACGAACAACAGTGGTTCCCTTCTAAAAGAAGCAATGGGTACACAAGACAGTGCTACCCTTCCAGAGGATGTCAAGGGATTCCCCAAGACAAGCTAAAGTTATTTGTACGTTGCTTCTTATGCAAGGGAAGCGAATATATCGTTTGTATAATGCTTTCCTTGCACAGTAAGACAAGATAATCTTGGTACAATGCTTCCCTTGTAATGTAAGACTAGATGCTTCTCATGCAACGAAACTAACGGTACGTTAGATGATGCTTACGTTCTAAAGGAAACCAAGGGTACGTAGGACTTAATTTTCCTTGCCATGGAGGCCGAGGATACTATGGACCTGTTTTTATGCAAGGAAGAAAAGATACCTTTAGAACGATCCATCCTTGGAAAGACAAAGTGACCTCAGTATAATGCCAAGGATATGTTGGACCTGCAGTGTATTTAAAGGAAGAATTGTAGCCTTTAAACAATATTTTCTTGCAAGGGAAGACAAGGTGCCCTTGGACGTTGATTTAATTGCAAGACAAGCCAAAGGTATGTTAGACTAAAGTTCCATTCAAAAGATAGCTCCATGTCTTACAGGGGACTCGCAGGTAAAATTAGATCCTCTTCCCTGTGCAAGGGAGGCCAAAGATATGATGGACCTCCTTCCCGTGCGAAGGAAGACAAGGTTCCCTTGGACTACACTTTCATTGCAAGAGGGACACAAATTTAGGTTTAATAGTGCTTAAGGAAGCTAAGGGTAAGTTAAGCGGTGCTTTCCATCCGAGGGAGACGAAGGGTACATTCGACGGTGTTTTCCCTAAATGGAGAGTCAAAGGAAGATAGATATTACTTCCATTGGCAACCAAGAGAACGTTAAAAAATGTTTTTTCACAATGTAAGCAAAGAGTATTTCAGGCGCCTCTTCCCTTCCCTTTGAATCAAAGGGCACGTGGGATTCCGCTTCTCTTGTCAGAGAATCTTATCTCAAGTCAACTTTTTTTCCCTTTAAAATAAGAACAAAGATACTGCTTGCTATACCAAGGACAGCAAGATATACTTGATACGATTCTTTCCTTGCAAGAAAAGACAAAGTGCCCATGGACAATGCTCCCTTGTGAGGGAAGACAACCTGCCCTTGGGCAATGCTTTCTTCGCAGGAGTTCGTTAAACGCTGTTTCCCTTCAATGAAGCCAAGGGTTCGTAAGACGGTGCTTCCCTTACACGGAAAGCCGTAGATACGTTAGACGCCAATGCCTTTCCACTGGAGGATGAAATAGGATGCTGAATCTCTTGTAAGGTAAGCCCAAGTCATTTTGCACGTCTCTTCCTTTTGCAAGGGAAGCCAAGGAAACGTTTGACCTGCTTCTTATACTAAGGCAGATAAGGTGCCCGCTTAACTATACGTTCCTTGAAAAGGAAGACAAACTCCCTCAATCCATGCTTCCCTTGATGGGAATCCAAGAATTCGTAAAATGGTGTCCCCTTCAACGAGAAGCCAATGAATCGTTAGATGGTGCTTCCCTTCCATGAGAAGCCAAAGATACCATGAAAAGAAGGGTAAAATGGGATGCTACTTTTCTTGTAAGGAAAGTCAGGTCACGTTGGACGCCTCTTTCTTTTGCAAGGGAGGACATGGATACGTTACATGCATCTTCCATTTGCAGGGAAGATAAGTAGCCCGTGGTATGATACGTTCCTTGCAAAAGAAGACAAGGTGCCTTTTGATTATCATTTCCTTGAAATGGAGGCCAAGGGTATGTTGAAGGAGTTTCACTTTCGAGGAAAGCCAAGGGTACATCAAAAAGTGATTTCTTCCAAGGGATGCGAAGGTCATATTAGGCAGTGCTCCATTCCAAATGAAGCTAGGTAAGGTTAGATGCATCGTCAATTCCATGGACGCTGCTTTTCTTGTTAGGTAAGTTCATATCATGTAGGACCTTTTTTCCTTTGCAAGGGAGGCCACGGATACATTCGACATCACTATCTTACAAAGAAAGACAAGGTAATGTCTATACGAAGCCTCCCTTATGCGTGTACACGGGCCAAGCCGTTTAATCAGAAACATCGTCCAATGTACCTGGCCTCCTTTCAAAGTGGAGTTTCCTCCAACTCAACTTGATTTCTTATGAAGGAGGTTTATACAATGTGATGAGGAGTGACACTAATTTCGCACTTTGCTTTCATCTTAACGGGATTGGTGTTTTGGCGCTGAGAGTATATTTGTCGGTAATAATTTCCTCTTTCCTCGTAAGGTTAAACGGAGGTATTTTGGTCGATTCTTCCTCTCGTACGGGGACTGGATGGTTCTTTCTTTCTCTTACTGGGGAACTGGATGTACCATGGACATTGCTTGTCTTGTGATTTTATGGTTTCTTGGAGAGGAGGCTACGATGTTCGATACTTCTTCCTCATAAATGGAGTTTAAGATTCCTTGGTGAATACTTTCTATCAGACATGAAGCAGCAGTAGGCTTAATGGTAGGTACACTGCTCGATGGTTATTTCTTTTTCACGCTTAAAGGAGAAGGTACGTTGGATGATGTTTCCTTCATTACGGTAGCCGATTGTGCAATGCAGCAAAGGGCACCGTTTTCGATGCCTTCTGCCTTCGTCCCTCCTTAACGAAAGCCAGAAAAACCTTGCTAAATATTTTGCTTCGTGCATGGCGACTAAGCTACCTTCGAGCTATGGGTACGTTGCTCTATGCTTCGGTGGACTCTGCTTGTTCCGTCTTTCCTCTCATATATATATATATAGCTGGAGGTACCTTCGATTATGTTTCTCTTGTAACGGACTTAATGATGCGTTGAATCGGAAGGCGCACGACTATGCTTCTCGTAAGGAGAGGTAGATGTACACTTAACGTCCCTTCAAATGTATCCTTGTCCTCACTTTCAACGGATACCTCGCCGATTATACCACTGGCTTCCCTTGCAAGGCAAGCATCGTTGAAGGTAGAATCCATGAAATCGAAGGCATTCGTTAATTTTCTTGGCATTGCAAGCAGCACCAACTTTTACAAAGCTGTGAAAAACAGTTCCTGGCCTGTACAATAAATAAGTTAACATTCTTTGTTACATAAGTTGAGTTACCTTTCATGATTTGTTAAATAAAATTAACTATCGTTTGTGAAGGAGACGTCAGATGAGTGTTACACTTTTTATTTAATGAGCCAATAATAACATGCCACTAAAGGTGAGAAATCGTTCCTGCCCGATGTAGGCAAAGGCAACGTGCTATGTATTGGAACCAAACTCGTGCATGTCGTCATTTTGCACCTGACAATCTCAGCGGAAAGATAGGGATTTCGAAGATTTCGAAAATAGTTCGTTGTGATTGTGAAGGATGAGATTTCTTAAAGTGGTACATTTTCTTTAGGTCATTTCCATACAGCTTTAAATTTTAAGTTGACGTACTTACAAATAATACATTGTTTAAAAAAGGGGATCGTAAATGGTAGTAATTGAAAGTATTAATCGAAAAGATAATAAGGGGCAATACGGGCCATATATGGTTTCATTATTTTCAGAAGTTATAATAATACTGCTGATCTTTTTCTTTAACATGAAAGCACTGTTAAACCGACCATCGATATCCTCACTTGTTGCCAGAAATCTATTATGACATCACAATGACCTCATCAAAGCAACTGATTTATTCCTAAAAATATGAACAAATTTCGACAGTTTTCATCAAAATTGAGTGCCTCCACAACAGTACCCAACATATTCTTGCTGCATAACACCTTTGTAGAGGAATTTAAATATCCCAAAATTCCTTGAAAAGTGATGTATTTTTAGCAATATTCCTTGTTCACGTCGTGAAAAAGACAGTTTGAGTCATATTCAAATGTATCTTTTTATTGCGGACTATCCATCAATGTTCTTTGATTTCAAGGTTTCTGTAACTTCAGACGTTGAATTTTCATTTTATAAAGCTCATGTTTCTTTTGTTGTTTGAAAATTATTTAAGATTAAAATATTAAAATATTTGAAGAAAATTTAATGTCTCTCACAAAGCTGAAATGCGGCGTCACTACTTAAAATGGAGCAAACAAGTGTGTCTGACATTAGCCAGATATGGTTGAATTTCAATTAAAACTCATTTTCTATAGGTCTCAAGTCTTGATAACGTTATTTCATCATCTGTAAATTCGTTTCTTGTCCGAGTTACAATTGTTCAATTAAGCATAAATTAAACTTATCAAATGACAATTATTTTTTCGTTAAAGCGGTCAGATGAAAAATTAGACTGTGAACTATTAATACAATAGTCAAGCATGTTCACTGTATGGAAAGTGAGGATCGTAAAACGATCGGTTCCAAATCACCTGCTATATGTTTTCCTGTAAATGTGGAGATTTCTTCAAAAATATTTCTTTTTCTAATTGTTCAAAAACATGATAAACACGTTCCATATATAAAATGTACTTTGTACACAAAAAGCCTATCGTATTAATTTAACTTTACCGATTTATTGTACATTATCATTATTTAATAGCATTGAAATTCAAAAATAAAAATGTAACCAACAGAAAGCATTTTTTATTATAAGGTGGGGTATTAACATTATATTTTTATTTAGATATTAATCGGTGAGTTCAATGCAAATTCTTTGTTTAATTATTTCTTTAAAAAGATAAGAACATTATATGTTTACTAGAGGTTCCTGCAAAATGCATAGGTTATTTAAATCATTGTCTGTAACTCGCTAAACTGCTTATATTATATAAGGGACTTCCTTCACGACAAGGAAATAATAACAAATAAAACAACAATATATTTGAAAACTTCTATTCGATCTCAGAACAAGAGCTTGAGTCTGTATCGCTCACCTTGTTCTCAAATGACCAACTAAGACATTGAAATGGCCATCACAGACCTCAAGCCAGCATATAAAATATGAATTTGATGGAAACGATTGTAATCGTTGGTGAATAGTTTTATTTCGTCCATATCAGTTGCCTCCAAGAAATTCACCTCCATGTTATTGATCTCTAAGTACATTTCCCATAGTATTAAATTACTGTGTGATGACTGACAATCATGTACAGTTTCTGTTTAATTGTCACTTTTGTTTTAAAAGAAATCCCTTTAAGAACATTCACATAGGGTCCGATGTTACACTATTTCACTGTGAGGTTGCGTCTTGGAATTCCGATCGGAACCAAAACACAGTTCTGGTATAGGAACTTCAAATGATTATTCACCGATATGTTAAGTTTCTACTGTCTTAATCGTCTCCAAGTAGAACATTTTCAACTGCATTCCCCATAGGGTCCATTGTTCAATAATGTACCATGGTGGCAGACATCTTGGATCTCAAATCGGCAACAAATGTCCAATTCTGGTAAAAGACCTTCCAAAGATCATACACGGATATATAAGCTTCAAATGCTTTGTTGTTTTGACAAACAAGACCTATAAATGCAAATACCCTTAGAGACAAATGTTCCGCGATAACGACCATTATGAGTTTTGGATTGGTTTGAAAAAAAAAATAATTTTGGTAAAGGACCTTCCAAAGATCATTCATGGACAGTTTTTAGGGTTTTTCCTAGAAGAAAACTTTCAAGTGTATTACCATAGGGTTCATTGTGGAACTATTTTCCACCGTTGCATGCATTCAAGTTAACACAAAAAATATAGTTTTAGTAGTGGATCTTGCAATAAACTTTTACGGCCATGATTACCGCCAATTGTAGTGTCCTTTTCAAGAAGATTTTCAAATGCATTTCGCATAGGGTCCAATGTTAAACAATGTTCCTTGGCGGCGGCCATCTTGGAAATCCAACTAGCACTTAGAACACGATTTTGGTAAAGGACCTTCCAGTGATCATTTATGGACATGTTTTGCTTCAACTTTATTCGTTATTTTCAAAACAAAGATCTTCAAATGTATACTTTCCAAAAAGAAACGCAACATTTATTCTTTTATATAAATTTCCACTTAGATACGTATAATAACGAAATAAGAACATAATTATTGTAAAATTTAGATGTCCTATGATGAAATTTAAATTACTGATCACGGCTTTTAATCACATGTGACCTTTCCAGGTCAGCATTCGTAACGCTGCACGAAGAAGGCGTACTTTAAAAACGAGAACAGCTGCACTGGTGAATCGTGGTTTATTTTAAAGCGCGTATAATAGGTATAAAAGACAACTAACCGTTCGATTAAATGCAGTCGCTATATTGCTTCCTGACGCTGTACGACATGCCAATGTTGGATGCTGCTACCCGGAGCATCGCCAGGCCGGCGAATCCCAGAATGCAGTTGCCAGGCTTTATAACGTTCATCGGAGCACGATTTCTCGACTCTGACAACGGTACCAACTGTTCGAGTCAACATCTGACCGTCAACGTTCTGGTCGCCCTAGAATCACTACAGCAGAACACAACCGGTACATCCGGATCATCCACCTGAGAAGCCGGACTGTGACAGCCACGCCTTGAATATTTCTGGTCTTCCAAGAATATCGGCACAAACTGTCAGGAACCGCCTACGTAAAAATAGTTTACGCACAAGACCATCTTACTTTGGTTCTGTCTTGAGACACCATCACCGACTTGCAAGGGTCCGATGGTGCAATACAGTACGAGTATGGGTCCTGAAGTACTGGAGGCGCGTCTGAATAAGCGATAAATCAAGATTCCTACTGTAGAGACGAGATGGTCGTATTCGTGTGTACAAAATCAAGAACGAACATTTCGCAAGGAATTGTGTCGTCGAGGTCGCCAATTTCGGCGGAGGAAGTGTGATGATGTGGGGAGCTATATCCTACACCCAAAGGACACAGCTTGTGCACATCCCTGGCAACCTAGACGCCGCTCGTTACATAGACAAAGTTTTACGACCTCATCGCTTGCAGCTTTAGACCTTCGTAGGGAGATTTTCGAGCAGGACAACGGTCGTACTATAGTGGTATTTCTGGCGAGCCAGAACGTTGCAGTCCTTTAAGCATTTATGGGATGACTTGGATCGGCACGTGCGCAGGCGACAACCGGTGCCTCAAAATCTCCAGGAACTCCGGCAGGCTTTTTAACAAGAATGGCACAGAATTCAGTAGGACCGAATTTGACGCTTAATTCAGTCTTTGCCAAAAGGAGTTAGAGCTGTGTTACAGGCTAATGGTGGGCATAACGGATTTGACATTAGTGTGATGTTATCTGAACGTTTTGGACATTGCTGTGATAAATTCCGTCATTTTCACGAATTAGTGTTCTGAACGATGATTACACCAAATTTCAACTTAAAAATATAATATAATATATAATTTCTATATTTAAATTGATGTTGCAAGTTTGAAGTAAATTCTATTTTCACATGTTGCGTTTCTTTTTTGGGAGGGGATATTTCCCATAGGGTCCAATGTAAAACTATGTTTCATGCCTGCGGCTATGTTGGAATGTCAATTGACACCAAAAAGCAGGGTTTAGGAAAAGGACCTTCCAATGATTGTTCATGAACATGTTTTACTTCAGCTATCTCAGTCGTTTCCAAGGAGATCATCAAGTGTATTACTCATAAGATTCAATGTTAAACTATGTTCCACGGTAGCCGCTATCTTACAATTCCAATCGTCATCAAACCCACAGCTTTGGTAAAGGACCTTAAAATGATCATTCATTGTTATATTAAGCTTCAAATGTATGAGTCATTTCCAAGAAGATCTTCAAATGCATTCACCATAGGATCAATGTTAAATTTTGTCCCGTCTTGGCGCCATCTTGGATTTTAGATTGCCAGCAAATGCATCGTTTTGGTAGAGGATCAATCAATTCGCGCTTTTTGACAAGACGATCTTTAAAATTTCAGGAAAATCAAATTGTCTTATTGGCCTGGTCGCCACGTTAAATTTCTGAGCAGAACGAAAAGCATAATTTTATAGAAGGCCTTTATATGCCATTTTTGTGACGTTTGGTTTCAATCGGCTGGGTGATTTCTAAAAAGATTGAAATGGGAAAAGCTAACACCAGACGAACGACAGACGGCAAACGATGGCAATAGCTTCCACTGGGACTAGGTGAGCCAGAAGGACATGAAACAATAGAAGGAGTATTATCAATCTGTTAATTATATTGAAGTTTAAAACTTGTAAGAACCAAAGAAAACCTGAATAATTCGAAGCACTGGGGAGGGGAGACCATTCCTTCGGGTTTGCTTAATGATTATTATTTTAATTAATTTATTGATTTTGATTTAAACAAGACAAATATGCAAACTGAAGGCATTCAGATGATATCACCTATTCAGAAAGAAGGAAAAAATATAATGTACATCACAAATGCGATGTCTAATGAATCCTGTGTATTGACGACAATGATGTTTTTTTTTTTATTTCTATTAGGTATATTTCGGCCTGCTTTTCGAAAATTTAATCTTTTTGAATTTTTATCTTCAGGTTATCTACATTTAATTATTATTAATGTCATGCTGGCATGAATGTGATCTGAGTATCGAAATACTAGCTACGGCGCTGATGGTACCCTCGGGGACCTTAGGTCCACCAGCAGTGGTATCCACCCAGTGGTAGAAATAATAATCTATGATAC
>JAOXYJ010075606.1:0-11684 GCA_028566555.1 Lithophaga nigra
AGTTGTAACGTGTATGCGTCCTTGATACTCATATCCCGCATTAGATCTCCTACAATCTTCTGTAGCTAGTAAACATATGTAAGAAGTATAAGAATAGTATAGTATATGGTTTATGTGTTGTTGTTTGGTTAGGACTTAACTTTCAGCACAATTCCGGAATTTGTTGCTTCACCGATAAAGTTCTGTAATTAAGTGTTATTATTGATGTCATGTATAAGTTACAGGAGCGTTCTGGCGGCTAATTATAGAAAGTAAATAATACTTCAATCCAAATTTATAAATCACCTGACAAACATTCGTGCATGGGAAGTAGTGGTTGATGTACCCCTAGCTTTCCTCTATCAAAGGGACGGTTTTATTAACGAAGGCGGACGTAACGCGAAAAAAAACATGGACCTTTGGACTCTGTAAAACAAATTACGAGTCGAGTGCATTGCAGTTTTGCGATTCTTTTTAGTCATGAGAAGTGATATCTTACCGCGATCTATGCTCTGAAGAAAAGCTTCCATACAGGGAAATGGTAACTTTTCAGATATGAATATTCACGTACTAATTTGTCCCATATTATCCGTTTGCATCCTCAAAATTATCATCAGAGGGTAAGCGGTCAAGATAGCTTGTTTACGGAACATTGCCCATCGATCCGTTTTGATTTTACAGGAAGTGAAATTGCTATCGCATGTTTCAATACATTCTATCAATTCTCACAAATGTTTTAACATGTGATGTTTCCGAAGACTTCTGTCGGAAATCTTGTCATAGTAATTATGCGCGAACTTTGATAGTATTTTTTTGCGGCATGAGTACAAAAGTATTGTAATAAATTGTATTCTAGTATTTAAAGTTTATCTTGAAACTTTTTTGAACTGAATTTGTGGTCTACTTTGTTAAATGGGCCAATTTACATCTACCACCATTTTCCTTATATTTTATTATACATAATTCCTAGCCTTTACTTCAAGACTTGGACTTTTTTCTTTTTTTCCTTTTTGATGGAACTTTTCTCATCTCAAGTGCAGATTCCTTGGAGGTTTCAAAAGGTTGAAAAAAACAGATTTAATTTTTAAATTGAACATTAGGAAATATTAATGCAAGATCTTGTAATCAAAAAGTTATGTTTAATTCCTCTTGTTTTGCTACAAAGTGGCAACCATGCAATTTAGAAAAAAAGGCTGTAATTTCTTGATATGTAAACACCGGAGGAGTGTCGTTATGGTTCCATTTTGGCTCCAAGATGTGTTGAAAAATAAGTCATATACTTAACCATTAACGACCACTTGCATCTCATCTATCGCAATGAGCTTGAAATAGAAACCACAGCTACACTTAAGTCTGCATCTTACTCTTTTAGACAACGGAGGATGTGTAGAAACGAAAATGTACAACAAGCATAATGACTACGATTTTCTGATTGTAAACTTTCCTTTTCTGAGTAGCAATGAGCTTGAAATTAAGAAACCACAGATACACTTAAGTCTGCATCTTACTAAGAGTTTTACCTTTTATAGAAAACGGAGGATGTGTAGAAATGAAAATGTACAACAAGCATGATGACTACGACTAACTTTCCCTTTATGAGTAGCGTCGTTGGCTAATACAGCTTACATCTCACAGTTGATCCGCTACCCTAGGGCTTTTTTCATTTATAGAGACTTTCTGGATAGAGGGTTATTACTGTCACAAAAGTTATTCAGTAGGCTATGCCAAGCCTAAATTAATGTCATCACTCGGAAATTTTATGGTCATCATCACGCATGGTTGACTATTATGCAGTGTCCGTGTCACAGATTCACAGATGACTGCGAACATGTTCTCTTTAGCGTAGTCATTGCCGTTCTCTATAACTATTTTGCGATTTTTCACTGATTTTTACTTCCTCGTTCATGTTTATATTTGACTCTTTGTTGATCACGGTCTTGACTTTGGTGTTTGTATTTGATTCTGTGTTGATTAACGTCTTAAATTGTCCTCTGAATATATGATTTAGTTAACTTTGGTAATCTTCTCATTCTGTTTTTATATCTAAGTAGAACATTACTTAAATTCATCAAGGACAGTAAGATTTTCCTCAAGTAACAAGTTTACAGGATCACTTGAGTGCACAAAAGGTAAAACAAATCTTCAAAAAGTGGCCAAAAATAAAACATTGCGATCATTCTTGAATATGTGGTCAGCAGTGGAATCTCTAATCAAACTAATTCTTTGTACAATTTCAATTTGTACAAAGACACAAATTTTGCGACTAATTCTTTGTATATTTTTAATTTGTATAAAGACGCAAATTTTGCGACTAATTTTTTGTACAGTTTTAATTTGTACAAAGACAAAAATATGTCATTGGTCGGAAGTTGTATTGTTGATAAATTTCATCATGTTTTCAAGGTCGGTGTGACTTCCCAATTGTAACTATATTGAGCTGAATTAATATTGTAATGAAAGGACCGTAAAGTTAGCGTAATAATATCTTAAATATATTAAGATTAAATTGATATCTGCGAAAAAGTTTTTTTTTCAAACCCATTGGCCCAGTTCGGGGACTAAATGATCCACCTCCTTTCATATATAGAACAGGCCCCAGCACAATTTTGACGTTTTGATTGGTCGAGGTAGCAAATCGAATTCTTGACTAAAATATTTTTCACTGACTGAGGCCAGGCAGTCAGTTATAATTGATAAGATCAACTTGTTTGTGACAGTTTCCTTATTATTTAGAAAAGTTACTATAAATATGGCTACTTATCTACTTCAATCATATTTCAAACAATAAAAACATTCAAAGCTCTCTCTCTCTCATATATATATATATAACTGAATACTTTGCTACGAAAATTTTAGTATAAATTAATAAGTTTCAGCATACGGGCCCAGAGTCTACATTTCATTACTCTTCATGTTTTGCAAGCTGGTATGATTTGCCATCTCACGAATTCGAAAGCATTTGCAACATTGTAGCCTTAACTTACCTCTCAGTAACTGTTCCAGTGTGGTATTCTGTTCGGCCATTTCTGTTGATAACCTCGTTAGATCTGTGGCTAGTTGTTGGTTGAAGAAATTCATATTAGTGATTTCAGTAGAGAGTTGCTCGTACTTGGAAGAGAGATTCTGAACGTCTATGCCGAGTTGATGGTTCAGGGACTTGAGTTTAGTAATTTCTGTTGTTTGTTGATGGTTGATCGTTTCAAGTTCGGTATTTGTAGCCGTCAGTGATTGAATGGCCTGCTCCAGCTGTTCTAATCGTTTGTCTCTAACATCAAAGAATTCTAATACTATAATAGAAACCATATTGATCAGTTTGTATAGCTTTTTATCGGAAATGATTTTTATCTAATAGTTTTATCTTAGAAAACAAATAGACGAATATCAGATATACCATAATTCTAAAAATAATTAGCCAAACACCAATGAACTCGGGTCGTTTCATGTCGAGACAGAAATTCCACATTAACCTGTAAAACCAGAGAATGACTTAGCTCAGCTACCACCACCAAACGAGTATTGACATAATAATCTCTGTTTAGCTCTTGTTAAGAAGATACAGTATTTTCTATTTCAGCCCCTTAGTTCCCACAAGAAGAAATAAGTATCTCAAATTAATGTGACTCAGTTCAATTCTTACAGCGAAAAAGTTTTTCATTGCTCATAGTATATTTAAGGATTGCTCGGCTACTGATACTACCTATCTATTACAGTACATTTCTTTTTAATAATTGCAGGATCGAGCTTATTTATTATAAGTATGTATTGCTATAATTTATTTTGTTTATTTTTGTGGACAGACTGGTAATGCATTTGTGATAAGTGAATATTGCATTACGTTCATAGTCACAGATCTAGTATTGTGAATTTCATATTATTTGCTAGAAACCTAACTTGTTTTGCTTTTTTAAAAGAAGTCATAAATGGTACATATGAACATTTTTAAAATAAATTTGCAGTAACTTTCATCCTTGCATAGTAACCCAGCATGCCAACAATAACTATCGCTTTACCTTTCTATAGCACCAACAATAACTAACGGCTTACCTTTCGATACCACTTTATGTTCCACTGTTGTATTTAGTTCGAGAATGTCTGTTGACAGTTTCGTTAGGTCGGAAGTCAGCTGCTGGATGGTGGAATTGAATTTAGTGGAGAGTTTCTGAATTTCATTTTCAAAATCCTCCAGTCTTGCGTCTTTGATACCAAATTGTTCTGAAACTGTCATATAAAAAAGATAATAAAATTCCTTACTTGCAATATAGGGTTTCAGACGCCACTGGATTAGTCTAGTAACCTGTGCCCAAACTTGTTTAAGGTAGGGTACCAAAAGGAAATTGACGTGAGTAAATTGATTTTGGAGATCCAGAAAGGTAAAATAGTAACTAACAACCCAATCTTTACTCAAATTGTGTTTATTTCCAGCAGTCTTATTGGTCTAATTCCTCCCTAGGCCAGCCAGGTAAAGGGTAAAGGGGTAAGTTTTGCCCAACAAGTTTTATACCGGGATGCAGAAGGGGTTTTTAGTTGATTTTTGAATTCCGGAAAGGATGAAAACTTGTTCGGAGTTGGTTCATATTTTTTAAGAGTTTCTAACCCTGCTTATTGTCTAGCTTCATGAAACTTGGTATCTATATCCATTACAAATTATCAGACTGTTAACCTTTAGCTTCAAAAACAAATAAACAAACATTTAATTTTTCAGGAATGTACGTGAACTGCATGCATGTGCATTAGTTCATTGAAACAGCTAGAGGTCCAGTTTCACTAATCGATTTTCCTGACATATTTGCTAATGCTTTCCGTTATCAATGTTCATATAAAGTTGGAATGACAACCAAGCTCAAAATTCGTCTGCGTGGGTGTGTGTATGGCATTGTTATGACCTCACTGTTTACCAGGGAGCTGGAGTATGTAAGCGTTGTTCACTGTTTTCTATATTTTATCATATTCACGGTGTTTTCAAAGTCAAACCTAATAGAAGCAAATTTAATATAATAAAAATTTCCGGCAGTACTCACGCCAAAACACAACAGAGACAAGAAATAAAAAATATTAGGAAGTAAAAAATCGTGAAGACGGAACAAAATTAATGTACAATCTTATACAATGAAATAACAAAAATCATCATCATCATCATCAAATCTTACCATTTTTGCAACATTCTGATGATTTTTCCTCTAATAATGTCATCTGTTTATTCATATCCTGTCTCATGATTTCTACGGCTCTAGAAATTATTGGATCTGCATTACATCTTTGTATGCTGCAATCTGAAAAAACTTCTTTAAAGTTTAAAGTCTTTAAAGTACAGAATTATACTATACTATCTATATTTGGGATATAAAGCATACTCTTTAATACTGCGTGCTTTGCGGAGAAGCATCAAACACCACTTTAATGTCTTTGGTTTGACCTGGCCGGGGATCGAGCCCATGACCTTCCGCACCAGCGGTGACCAAACTAACCATTACACCAACGAGGCGATCATAAGACAGAAAGAAAAAAAAACATGTAAGAATGATATTTTCAATTGTCTACTATATAAATATATATATCACTGCAATTTACTACTTTTACATCGGGACTGAATGACATCAAAATCAAGTCAAACTATGCAACCAAAAATTTTGAGCTTAACTTTATATCGCATGGTTAAATTGACAAAAATGACCTGAAATATGGTGGTCACATAACCTCCATTGTTGTAATAAAATTGGGGTTTAATCATGACCTGCTTTCCAACTGAATTATTGAGGGAAATCATTAAAAAATCCCCTGTCTGTTGAAATATTTGCTTGAGCAAAAGGATTGAGCTTTAAAAATTACCACTAAAATTCAAAATATTGCATATATTTTCATCTTTGTATCTGAATGATCTTCAAACCATATCTGTTCCAAAAATAAAACAAAAATGTTGTGAATCTGATGACAAATGAACAAAACACACCGAGAACGATATATTGAGTGGTTACTTCAACCCTAAGCACAAGATGCGTTGGACAAAAAGTAAAACAGACATTTTGAATTAAAATACGTTTTTACCTTTCTTCAAGGCGAATCAATTTCTTTGTACTAGCGCTAAATTGATTTTAAATCAATCATAAATTTCGATCATAAATAAGGATTATGATATCTAATGCAGCTCTATGTTCGTAAATTTTTAACGAAATCCCTCCTTTCTATTTGTAACCAAAACTGGTCTATTTTGAAAGAACTCTTTCTATTTGTAAGCAAAACAGGTCTATTTTGAATATACTGTTTCTATTTGTAAGCAAAACAGGAGTAATTGATAACAAATGATTTTGGTTTTTTCAGTTTTCCAAAATTCTACTCTGCCTTACACTCAAACTTACTTGAGTGTAAAGCAGCAATAATTTTGGTCAAATAGAAAAAATCCAAAATAATTTGTTATTAAAGGCTTTAAAGAATTCCAGAAAAGTTTTATTTTTGGTATGGGTTTCCTTTTTCTTAAAAGTCAAACATAAAATAGCGATCCAGGAGTTAAATTAATCAATCAAGTCCTATGTTTCTTACCCTTCTCAAACCATATCCATGACGATAAAAGATATATAAACATGACAAGGAAAACCCCTTGGTGTATATTAAACTCATTTACCAATCCCATTTCCTGTTCATCAAAATATCAGTTTCGCTTGTTTCACTTATTTCACTTGTTTCACTCCACCAGAAATCTTCAGATGTAATGCTCATTGTGTCGTCATTGGAATCTTCAGATGTATTGCTCATTGTGTCGTCATTGGAAATTTCAGATGTAATGCTTAATTCTTCAAAATTTTTGTTTTCAAACTGATATGCAATTCTATCCAGTAGCTTGCTACATTTGTATAAATCTTGCTTCGCTTTTTGTATGTCCATTTGCTTTTTCTTGGAAAATCAAAAAAATTATGACTTCTATCCCACAGTATTGTGTAAATAAGTCATGTAAGTCCGGTTTTAAAACAAAACCCGGTACAAGTAACATGCCGGCCAAGTGGTTCAGAAAAGACAAATCTACTCATAAACATGTTGCTCAACCCATTGTTGTTATATGATAAACTAATGTTGTAGGAAAAATACCTTAATTAACATATGTATCAAGGATTGATAGAAAAGTTTCAGAAAAAAGCTGATAAGCACAAAATGGATTTATGTAACTTAATTCAACTATCTAATGAAGATCTTGAAGACATCGACATAATACAAGACGAGCTACAAAATAGTTGTTTTTGATGACTACATTTGTTCAAAGCAGGATCAGGAAAAAAATGTAAATACTTTATTGGAGGGCGGCACAAGAAATGTAGTATTATTTACCTAGGTCAAAGTTATTACAAGACACAATGATTTGTAGGTTAAACTGCAGCCACTATGTTATATACGACTTCCCAAGTAAAAATGAGCGTGACTTATTGTGTGCTGAACTTCAGGTTGAGAAAGACAAGTTTTTTAAGCAACTAAGGACCCATACTGTTTTTTGTATGTAAATCATCCCAAGAAAAAAATATTGTGGTGTTCTCATCACGAATTATGTTCAAATAATAAAAATGACGTACACAAATTACAATCTTAGTTTATCCGAAGGGCAGCAAAAGAGTCTAGCAAAAACATACGAGACAAAGACAGGTCTGACTTTGCGATTAGCAAATAACCAGACAAATAAACAAAATAGAGAAGGCAAAGAGGATCGGGAAATGTGTTGATTTGGTTATAAGTCAAACACAAATGAGAGGTCAGGGACAAATGGTGGCTTTTTTAGGTGCAATAGCGAGATTTCTACCAAAAATAAATAGCGAGATTTCTACCAAAAATACTTTCGGCAGCTGAATCACTTGCTTCAAAACTTCTTCCAGCACTTGGTATTGGACAGAATTATTGCTGTAGAATTTTGGAAAAATGAAAAAAACCTAAAATTATTGGTTATCAACTTCTAACAGGTCCATTTTGAAAGTACTATTACAAATCGAATTAAAAATTCTAACGTTCGGTATCTCAGTATATCAAAGAAACAAAATTGTGTTACCGTATTGTGACATTTTATTTTCGATCTTGAGTTGTTCTCGGCTAATATTTCAAAGTTGATAGTAGTACATCGAATATTGTTCATGCCATCCTTCTAATGTGCGGTTTCCTCAGACAAAATGTCATAATTTTGATCGAAATGCTTATTATAAGCTGAAGTAGATGTTTTGGTATTGGGTGGCAAATCATCTATCCGACGTCATTTGATGCAGTAACAAACTTGTCTGAGATTTTTTTCGCCGACGTCGGGCTGTAGTGGCCAATATGACCTCAAAGTCGTCTAAGATATTCGTTATGGCAATTTTGAGATCACAGAAAAAATTATCTGTGACGCTTCACCTGGGCAAGTACAAGAGGGCGCCCACTAACTTTGAAAAGGCTTATTAAATGTAGCATATATACCTCTTTGCGCTAGTGGTGTTTGTCTAATCTTAAATTCGGTCTTATTCTAAATTCATACCTATAATTCTCATATCAATGAGGTCGTTAATTCTTCTTTTCAGTTGTCGATAAACAGCAGTCATGTCTACTTCAGTCGGAGATGAATCATTCAAAATCTTGTTTTTAACGGGAAAATCGTATTTCGTCCGTAGTCGGCTTTCAGCAACACTTCTGTGAACATCTATAAAATATTCAATGAAGTAAATAGTACAATACAAAAAATGATTAGTTAAAGAAGAAATATTCATTAAACTAATTTTAGTATGTTTTCAGTACGTTGATAAAAGCATCGTTATTTACAGTATACATATAGTTAGAACTTTTTGAAGTGAAAATTTATAAAATCTGTCTTAAGTTTGTAACACGTTTTAATATACCTGGAAATTGACTAGACCTGGTTTCTCTAAGGAGAAAAAGATTTGAGACGTTTGCGCTTCATTGAAATTTATACACAATCCGTCCATAGGATGTGAAATAAAACATAGGTCTCGTGTTGGAAAAATGTCACGCTACCGAACCTTTGCAACAAGCTCATTAGAAGTGATCCATAGGTGGTCAGATGCGAGGCTAAATTTTCCTATCTTTCTTTACAAGTACATTCAAAATTATCGGCCATAGATCCATCCCATTTCCTCCGTCTAATGATTGTTTGTAGTAATGTTCCCGCCCTGAAAATAGCTGTTATATTTTTCCCTGGACGTTAAACACTAATCCATCCATCAATCAGCTCATTTTGTGTGAATGGATATATTAACTATACTAAACAAAAAACAAAACAAAAACAAAGAAAAAACAAAACAAAACAAAAAACACTGAATTTATTTCCCCCATGAGGTGTGTTCTTCCATTTTAGATATATGTATATAAAACAGGATTCTACGATGGGCCGAAAAACGGCCTTATTGCCACCCGTCCTTTGAAAACAGAAACTATATGTGCATATTAACAGCAACTATTAGAAAAAAAATGGTCAAACTAGGTCAGAAATGATATCCGAACAAATGTATATACACTCAAAGAGAGACGCCTATCACTTTTTCGGATTTATGGACTATAACATACTTTGCCCTAGATCGTAAAAGAAGTACTGTAATAAAGATTAAACTGGAAAGGACGCCGTGCATTTGTATATGCAAGTATATTTTAAAGATCGAAACTAGAATATTACATTAAAAGTAAAAAATTACTCAACAGTAATTCAAAACTACCTCAGCGGATCTCAAGTAAGCGTGTGTACGGCAAAATTAGGTCCTTCCATGGGAGAGCGGTGCAAACTGTTCAAGAAATTGTTCAGCTAAAACTAACTAGAGACAAGACATGAGCAGTCGTATCCAGAACTTACAATGTAAGTACATAAAGTACCATACAATAATATGTTTACATTGTATATCCAAAAGAGAGTGATTATAGAAATAACTGTGATCGAGCACACAAGAGGTTAAAGGAAAGAACGCGGATAAATATAAAACTAGAGGCTCCCAGGAGCCTGAATCGCAAAAATATGCAACATTAAAACCTTTAGCAACAGTGGCAGCCATCTCTCACACGCTTAGTATGACCAGGTTTGATCAAGATCAACTCAGTGTTTTTAAAACAAAACTGCAAATAATGGTAAAGTCATTTAAGAACAATAACTTCTATAAGGTCTCATCTTACAGATCTCGTCTTGCTGATCATTCATGCTGTTTACTATTACTGTTTTCAAGATAATAGCCAAAAACACAAAAAGGGTTAAAAATTGTCAATTAAGGACAATAACTCCTATAAGTAGTCCATTAACGATTTTGGCCATGCTGACTATTTTGCACATCTTGTCTTGCTGATCATTTTCTGTTTACAGTTTCTCTATATTTATTATAGTTTTCAATATAATAGCCAAAAAATGTAAAAGGGTACAAATCGTCATTTAAGGGCAATAACTCCTATAAGGAGTCGATTGACAATTTTGATCATGTTGACTCATTTGTAAATCTTGCCTTGGTGATAATTTTTTCTGGTTAGAGTTTCTCTCTCTCTATTATAGTTTTCAAGATAATAACCAAAAATGCAAACAAATTGGTAGAAATTGCCGTTCAAGGGCAATAACTCCTAGAAGGAGTGCATTGATGATTTCAGTCATGTTGACTAATTTGTAGATCTTGCCTTGCTGATCATTTATGCTGTTTACAGTTTCTCCCTTTCTATTATAGTTTTAAAGGTAATAGCCAAAAACGCAAAAAATGGATAAAAATCGTCATTTAAGGGCCATAACTTCTATAAGGAGTCGATTGTCGATTTCGGTCATGCTGATTTATTTGTAGATCTTGTCTTGCTGATAATTTTTGCTATTTACAGTTTCTCTCTATCTAGTATAGTTTTCAAGATAATACCAAAAAACGAAAAAATGGGTAAATATCATCATTTAAGTGCAATAACTCCTATAAGGAGTATACTGATGATTTCTGTCATGTGATTTGTAGATCTTCTCTTGATGATAATAATTGCTGCTTAGAGTTTCCCTCTATCTATGATAGTTTTCAAGATAATAGCCAGAAACGCAAACATAGGTAAAAATCGTCATTTAAGGACAATAACTCCTATCAAGAGTAGTTTGCACGATTTTGGTCATGCTGACTTATTTTTAGATCTTGTCTTGCTGATTATATTTGTTGTTTACAGTTTCTCTCTATCTGTTATAGTTTTCAAGATAATGGCCTAAAACGCAAAAATGGGTAAAAATCGTCATTTAAGGACAATAACTCCTATAAGGATTTGATTGACAATTTCGGTCATGTTGGCTAATTTGTAGATCTTGTCTTGCTGATCATTTTTGCTTTTTCACAGTTTCTCTCTATCTATTATGGTTTCAAGATAATAGCCAAAAACGCAAAAATGGGTAAAAATCGTCATTTAAGGGCAATAACTCTTATAAGGAGTCGATTGAAGATTTCGGACCGGTGGAAAGACTTGTAGAATTTGGCGTGCTTATCGTTTTGAGATAACGGTTTTTTCTGTATCTGTTATAATTTTCGAGATATAAGCCAAAAGCATACTATGACCCCTATGTTCTATTTATAGCAACAGCGGCCATATTTGTTGGCAAATCGAAACCCTGGATATAATTTCCAAACAAGATACCCTAAGAAACATTCAGATTAAGTTGGTTCCAATTGGCCCAGTAGTTTCAGAGGAGACGACGACGGACGCCAAGTGATGGCAATAGCTCACATGGCCCTTTGGGCCAGGTGAGCTAATAAGAAACGATA
>JAOXYJ010075716.1:0-11684 GCA_028566555.1 Lithophaga nigra
TAATTGAATTAAAGACTCATGAATATGAATAGAAAACACACCTACAGGTTTGTAAATGGCAAAAAAAATAAAAGCAGATTATTTAACCTAATAAAAAGAACAATCGATATACATATGAGCAAATATATAAGTGAACAGATTAATTACTGATCCCAAAAAACTACACACAGTTTCAGACGCACACTGGTGGATAAGATCGTATAAAATATCAAGTTTCGTAAATTATAATATTACGTTTCAGCTAGATATTGCTGACTTTAAAGACTAGGTTTACAGTACATATTATATTGCCCAAACACACTAATGTGTAAAATAAAAATAATTTATTTGATATCAATCTATTGCTTCATTATATGCGTTCTTCATAAAATTCTAATGAGACATATAGTGATTTCTTTGATGTAAGGTGTCCGACGTTAATGTGATATTCTAAAAGAAAACTTAATATTTTATAATATTTGGAACATCCTTATTAATTTGACAGGAAAATGGCATTTTTAAGTGATTAGGAAGTTTATGTCTAGGAAAATAAGTAAAAATAGTTAGTATCAATCCATGGATCCATAAATCAAACGGCAAAATCCGAAATCAAAGAAAGGGAAATCGTATGAAGGAGTAACAACCTGGTGCGTCGACATGGTGCGCATCTCCTGCCATGCTAGCATCACCCGTCGTGCGATTTTATGCCAAATTCCAGTAATATTCAGATCCGTTAATAGCTGTTGGACCCAGGACGGAAAGATATCATCACTTAGCCTAATCATTAACACTTTAAAGTATTTTGGCAGCTTGTGGTGATAGGCAAAACATTGACAAATTTTAATCTGATGTTTTAAATCCCTACTTAAGAGCTTCACTGTCCAAAAAGTCACTTTAACCTGAACAGGATTATTGTATCGTATCATTATTTGTGACACAAATACGCCATACACATGGGAAACTTATATTTAGATGCTCAAAAAAGGAAAATTTACTGTAGGAAAATTTGGGTCGTTTCTCTATACAACTTTGAATTTTTAACATATCTTTGCTTTTCCTCGGTTTCTAAATAGGCATTTTATACTTGGAGGATAATTATTTTCTTGAGAAGAAACTGCACACCTATATTATATTACTAATAGCGATTAGCATCGATCTCACCCTACTTTCCTCTAATCAGAATCAACTAATCCATTTTCATCCCCAACTTCAATCAACAATAATAAAATGCATACAATGTCAAGACACTTGGCCAGCAAGATATTTTCGGAATGGAATCTACATGCTGAATGTCATAATTTGCAAGCTGTAAAAAGTTTTTTGTTTAAAATATTTCTTTCCTAAAGGCCAAAATGAACTTGGAGACACAAAATTACTATTGTTTGTCCTGAAAATTTTCCTTTATATGAGACCAATGGTCCTGAAGTAAATAGCAGCTACGTAAAAGGTACGTGCCTTTCATTCTTGAGTGTGACTCGATTAAGAACTCTAAATTTCGCCCAAATTGTAACTGCCCATTTTCCCCTGATAAATAAAAAAGAACTTGTTCAATGTCAAGGGAAAAGCAAGTGAAGAGGAAATACATATATGTGTTAAACATGAGCAAAGCTAAACAATGAAATGTTTCAAAATAAATAAAAGGAAAAAATTGAATAGATAGTATAAAAAGAATTGACACTTTTCGAATGAACGTTAACAATTTTAAAATTCGACAGTATAATATAAATGTAGAATTGATACTGTTATTTCTGACCTTATATAATAATTCTTCAGCTGTCATTAAAATGTTTTCGTGCAGTTTTGATGACTGCAATTCATGAAAAAACCATATAATACAACAGTAAATAAACATAGCAATGATGTGAATTTTTGAAAGATGAAAAGAAGGTTCACGAATAACTCCATTTAAATAACAAAGAAATACTGCAAATAAGTGTTCAAAAAGTATCAAAAGACCATTCTCTTTTTCGCTAAAAAACCCTATTCCCGAAAACAACAATAAATGATTTACTTGAGATCCTACTGGTTTTGATTTTCTTGAAATTAAAAATAAGACTATAGTAATTATAAAGATGAAGCTTAAACATATTGTTGATGGCAAAAAGAATGACAATATGATGAGCATTCTAAATATATTTTCCTGCACTGAAAATGTAAACAGCTGCCAAACACTTGTTATATGACCAACACACATGAACTTAAATGCATGTCTTTTTCCTAACTCAGAATCCAAAAGTAGCAGCTGTGTCCATATTAACTGAAGAACGAATATAGAAATAAAGCTTTCCAAATCTAAAAAGCTTTCAAATCTTAAAAAGCATTCAAAGTCTAAAAAGCTCTCAACAACTAAATATGATATGGACATGAGGAATACAATTTTTCTAAAAAAAAATAATCTACTGAACCAGCTTGAAACCATGAAATCTGTTAGCTGATAACGTACACCATTTTCACGAACCCGTTTTACAATACCTGTAAAATGAATATGGGAGATCCATACTACTATAAACAATAGGAATAAGAGTTCTCCTATTGTTGGAAAGGACATCATACACATAATAAAAGTTGGGTGGAGAACAGTAAGTGCTTTTTGGCTATTTATTAAAGCGTCTAAAATACGAACTAAACGTGTTTTTGCTAACGAAGATTCCTCATTTAGTGAAAAACTTCTGCCATATATTTCCGCATTCAAAATTTCGGACTCAATACGATGAAGACTAGTCTTTGTGGTAAGTTGGGCACTGTAACGTTGAAATTCAAATTCATCGGATTCAAAGTATTTCTGCAAAATATATTCTTGCGAAAAATTCTGAATCAATACTGGTTTTTGTCCTTTAAGGACGGAGAGTAAAACATAACAAAAGGTCACACAGGTTTTATCTGAGCGAATTTTCCATGTATCAAAGACTGTCAATATGATTCTGAAGAGTTCCCGAATTGATAATCTTATAACTCCTAGAAAATGAAATTTTGCGTCATACACAACTTCTGTCATATGTAGATTGTAGTCCTGACCATTATGTATTGTTTCTACTGTATGATAAAAATCGCAGCAGTAATGATGTCGACCACGCTTCTTAACTACAAACGGCTTAAGAACAAGCGAAGCGTGTGATCGAAATTTTCCACCCCGAAAAAGATATACAGTATATTCCATTTCTGTGTCGATTTCTAGGTCCAAACCATTATTATGACCACACATTATACCATACCAAGTTGTTGTTTGGTCAGCTGGTTCTGAAAAAATTACAGACGGCGATACAGAAAAAACTATATGATTTTTTTTTCTTTTCAAATTGCTCATTATTAAATTTAGAAATAGGATGCACCATTTTCTGGTTTTGCTCTGACATCAGACAATATTATTTTCCGGTTAATATTTGTCATTTGCTGTTACTTTGACTTGAACGCAGAAATAAGTTCATTCATATTTATCGTTTTCGGGTATGCCTCTATACAATCATATTGTCAGAACATCATTCTAACTTTAATTACCCGTGCATTCCAAATAAAGTATAAATAAGATTGTTAATTTTTTAACAATATCATCACTTAGATGAGGAACAGAAATGATAATTCAGAACTGGCAAGATTTTACCATAGTAATTCTACCAATTAATGTAAGGTTCCGTTTGACCATGGTTAGTCAGATATTTTATTTTAGTATTTTGCTTTGCTGTTGTATTTATTTTTTGTCTAAATTTAGATAAAAAAAAAATTTGCCAAAGACCATCACTATAATACAATCCAAAGATTAGTTATGTGTCATCAGCCAGTTGCGACAAGTTGTGTCACTCTTATCCTCCTAATATTTACATCATTTCGGAATTTACGCGCTAGAATCTCTGAATAAAAAATTTAATCCAATTTGTAACAAAATATCCGATGTTAAAAACCACAAGTTGCAGATGAAGAATTGTTTGCTTTTGTATAATCTATTTTATAAGCGAAATAATACAGTAATAAATGAAGACATATTACGATTGTACCGATTTACAATTTCAGCAGCTGTTGTGGTCACTTGGTTTCCTATATCAACGCACAAAAACAGATGAAGAAGTGGTACAGTTGAGGAATGTTTCTTTTTAATTTGTGTATTGAAACGGTGTTTGAAAACGAAATTATGCCAGTGTTATAGAATGAACTTTCTACTGTTTTCCTGTTAAATATCGTATTAATTCATTGTGGTGCTTTCATTTGTCACAATAACTGACTTTCCCCACCCCACACACCGGCCTGTAATTTTTAAAGCACAAAGTATCAATCGAATTTAAGTTTTGAAAATTTATTATGTTAGTTTTAGATTTAATTATAAAGTTAAATTGAACCGAATATACACTGTACTTTTGAGCATTTGACAGCAAAAGTAAATCGGCAAAACGTCAATTAATATGAAAACGATGAAACAACCCCATTTATTGCCTAGCTATACCATAATAATAATCATCATAACACAACTTGTTAATTTTGGCTTTTTTGTACTAAGGTGCCAGATTGTATTTTTGATACTTTCATACGAAAGGGTAATAAATTAAGTAGATCATTTTCATTGCTTTATATTATTAGCAGAAAAAATTGTATATTTCACTCCAAGATAAAGAGCGCGTTTGGATTTTAGTTGTTAAGCAAGAAAATAACTCTCTGTACAACCAAAAACAAGTATTACAAATGAAATTTTCTTCTCATTTATGATTTATTATACTTTGATTTAAATATGCTTTAATACTGCCGCAAATCCAGGATTTGAAAACGTAAAAGTTTACTCCAAAACCGGTGCAAAATAGACGTCTAGGGTGTATTTATCCTATGGGTTTCTCAATAAGTTTGTCGAAAAAGGAAGTCCCTAACTCCCTATCTAATAGCTGTTTCCATATTGCTTTATATAATAGATAGTATAACATTAATAGACAGACACAATAGCTTTAGTTCAGTACCAAAATTAACGGTAACGGTCAGTAAATAGTTTGTGGTATTATGTTAATGATTAAAGAAGTTAAAAATCCCATCCTTAAAATTGGAAAAGTAAATATCTGCATTATATATGTGTGTGTATATAATTGTCATTATTTTGTACATACCGATAAAATGTCTTTTCATCTGTCGACTATGCACGAATCGAAGATGATTCTGAAAAGCATCGACTGACAATGGTGGAAGATATTCGCAACCGGGAAAATTACAAATGACATCACCTATGTATTCTTTTTGTTCAGATTTCTGTGTCTCGGCCACTTTCTTGTACCATGACGTTCTTTTGCTTCGCTGAATCACCCGAGCACTGCTATCTGTGCCTGAACCAGAAAGGAAATCCGGTAATGTTGGGTCTATTGAGTCCAGTGGTGCACCAACACTCAAAAGAAACCATGTTGCGAAATCTTGACAGTTCCAGAGGAAAATCCAGTATGATCCGAAATTTAGGATAATATCACTTGCTATTTGGAAAATTTCGTGCATAGTGATTGATTTAGTCATAACAGGTTTCACTTTGTGTGAACTAAGATACTCTTCATAGCCTTCACGACGGACTTGCTCGAAACTGACAGTTACAGCTATGAAGTTTCTGTGAGTAATGTACAAATGCTTACAATATGATTCAAATATCTTAAAACGCTTGCCACAACAAGTGTATTTAATTTCATCGTCATACATTCTATGCCTCGTCAAGTGATGCCGAGCAAGCTTCATAAATGAGTTCGTTTGAAACGCGCATTCATGATCGGGACATTCAAAATTTCCTGTAATGAATTCTTTCCTGTCTTTTTCCGTATTTATTCTTAAGTCCAACTTAAAAGCCAATTTTTCTCTATTTTCTAGCTGCATTAAAACTGTCCTATGGCCAAACCCTCTTCCTGACTTCCGTAATCCGAACGTAACATCAACGATTTCCTTATCTGTTAATCCAGATTTCCCCAGTTCTACATAAAACTTCTCCCATTGTCTTGAAATATCATCAGGGCTAGCAGGTTTTGCAGATAAAACATTATTTTCGGTATGGTGATGAATTCTCTTCACATTTCTGATGAACACCTAAACAATATAAACAGGACTGGTTAGAAGAACATAATAAGATCTACATATTTTGTATTGATAGTAATGGGTAATCTTGATGGTCGGTGGAGGTATAGAATGTCAGTACGAAAGAACCAGTTCTGCCTCTAGTATCAGTATGCCCAAAAGGAGATTTTTTTTAAATTCAAGTCGAATAACCCTAATTTGCTTCGTCCGTAAAAGTAGGGATCAAAATTAAGGAAATCCAGATATACGTGTTGACTAACTCATTAACATGCAGCTATAGTTAAAACTTTCAAATATTTAACATGAAAAAAGTAAAATACTAACTATTTATAACACTTTTTATTTTCAGTAACGACAACCAACTTGAATGGCAGGAAAGACAATGAGATACAATTCTGAACTACTGTGTGTCACACGTAGCCTGTAAAGTCGTTTTTTTGAAATATATTCTTTATACTGTCAGACTAAATAAAAACCCTGTTACTATACCTTATATACTGTTTAGTCATAACCATTTACTCCCATCATCAATTTCAGTTGTGTGTTATATTTGTGTTACGACTTTTCCGTTTTCAGTCAGCAGAATCTTGTTTACGTAGCTGACGTCATTACGTCAGAAAAAGTTGTGTTTCCAAGAGTTTTAATCAGTAACTACCATTTGGAAGTTGTTTACGATGAATGCATTGTGTAAGATAAATTTTATTGTCGCTTTTTGTCCTCAAGATTTAAGTTTCTCAGGTAGGTGGGACACACACACAAGAGGATTACAAAGTTATCATTCTTGTCACGTTTTGACAAAAAGGATAGTTGGTTTCATTGAAGAAAATAATTTTTTTCACAACCGTTTACCTCAAATAACTAAATTATCATAATCATTAAAAACAGATGAAGTCCAAAATTTCATGTAAATTTCTACAAAAATTGGAATACTTTTCTAGAATGTAGACGTAGTTCAATTATAGCCCACTCAGCTGAAAAAAAACTGGGACAGGTTTGATCATTTATTATATTTTCTATTTTTAATAATCTTGGATAGTGAGGGGAGTCATCGGATATAATTGTCTTGTGCTTTAAGTAGCCAAGCAAGTTTTAAAATGTTAGTTTTCGTATTTTATAACGTTCGCCTTCCCTGATGAGTAGGAGGGGTCAATAGATACAATATTGAAATAGAGCCATCTAAGAATCATCATTGTCATATTTGGGTTAAATTGGCAGGCGATCTCAGAGAAGATTTTAGGTGCTTTCACCATATATTCTATTATAATGAGTGGACGGAGTCATTGGATACAATTTTGAACGAATCATTCCTTACAACTTTGGTTCCAGTTGCAAGAGCAGCTTCGTATTAAAGATTTTTGTTAAAATTTACAGACTACTGACGCAAAGTGATGAGAATAGCACACATAAGAAAATAAACTACACATTCACATGCATTGCTTCTACTGTCAAACAAATCTGGTCAGACTTTCAGTACGAGAAAAGCTGTAGTGATGACGTCTCGGAATATTGGCATATCTTGACCTCTTAAACCCCTTTGGACGCCCATCAAAAATATTAGCGTAAAAAGTCACTTATAAATTAAAATATGATCAATCAAATTAGTACTTAAAAGACAAATAAATATATTTACTTACTACCGGATTTTAACAGGAGCAACACGACGGGTGCCACTAGTGGAGCAGGAGATGCTTACCCTTCCGGAACACCTGCTCTCATCCTCGGTTTTTATTGGGGTTCGTGTTGCTCTGTCTTTAGTTTTCAGTGTTAAGTTTTGTAGTCCGTGTTTGTCTTGTGTCTGTGTTTGGCCAAACGTTGTATTTTCTTTTTGATGTACGATTTCTGTCTGCCCCTTTGGTATCTTCGAACTTTACTTACTCCACTTTTTGGAAAGATCTCTTGGGTCCTGGGCCATCTAAAATCCTTTTACTTGCGTGCTATCCACTCTGGTCGGTATCAGATATATTTATATAACTCATTTAGTCCATCAAACATATTATACTAAAAATTCCATCGACAGTTACAAAATGGCTTTCCCGCCCGACTTAATTCAAAGTCCCAGATACCAATTTCATTGTGTACGGAGCGCTAAACACGACATTTAAAAAGTTGCCAAAGTCATATTCTTACAACATAGAACGCATAGACGCTTAAAAGTTTACTGAAATTTTAACTGCTACCGTATATTCCAATTGTTTGGTTGTAGAGGCAATTCAAATAACTAACTCTAATAACACTGACTCTGTAAGTTTTCCCCAAACTTTAAAGATATTAGAATTCATTAGAAAATTTTGTGAAAAATGAGATTCAAGCATCTGTTTATTTTGCGGTGTAATATCCTTCATTGTGTTACGGTTTCTCTATTTCCAGTATAATTGTGTGTGATGTTTAAAGTATGACAAGATTAACAAAAAAATTTTGGTGGTATACCTAGAGACATATATTAATAGTGTCAATAGCATGAAATTACATTTCTTAGGACCTTAATCAATCATATATTAATGTGATAACCAAATTATTAAATTAAATATTAACTACTGTTACCAGGATTTTGAGCAGACATAATAAAATACAATATATACCATCCAAAGAACAAAACTCATTGATCCATGTACCAAACGGCAAATCCGATTTTGTGTCACATCTAGTAAAAGTCAGCGGGAATAGTAAAAAATGTGGAATGTAGGACTCAGTTTTTCAATGACGAAAAGATATCGTCACTTAGCTGGGACATAAATACTATGAAGTGTTCCACCAGCTCATGGTGACGACCGTAAAATTAACGGAGACACGACTTTAATTTGGTTGTCTCAAATCCCTGCTTAAGCAGCTTTGCTGTCAACAGTTTACCACTATTGAAAAAGTCATAAGTTACAGCAAAAGTATTTCGTATGGAATAAATATTTCATCACTAGAACTATGAGTGAAACGAAGAAACAGCAACAATGAAACGTTCATAAAATTTCTTTTCACATGAACAATATAGGTAGAGTTTAGTTACTACTGTCCAGTTTCCTTCGCTTGAAAATACACACTACACTTTTGGTGAATATATACTGTATGTTATCAAAGCAATTGCGTTGAAAGCGTATCTTTACAAGTAGTCAATATGTATTGCACATTTCAGGAACTGCTTATGATACATTTGGTATGTGTTGTGTAAATGGTTGATCAGACTTTATACTCGTTTTTACATAGATTCCTTGATCCTTGATTTGCTAGTTACTATATATCTAGGGATTAGTTTTAGGACAAAGCATTTTTAATTTGCGTTATATCAGGGCAGTATAGAACTTACATGTAACGTTTAATTGTTTTCATCCACATTAATATGAGAATAATTACTGATTTTTTGCACAATCTCTTATTATTGTCATCTGTTTTAAGGAATCAAAATTAGTTCCTTGTACGTTGGTGCTTATAACGAAGTTGCATTATATTCAGAAATGTACATTGTATATCCGAAAATTATGATCGAAATGGCTGCATTGCAAACAAAATAAAGCCAAAAACCAGATGCCCTTATATATAGTATTAAACTGTAAGTACCAGTACATGCCTTCACTCACTATGGGGATAGAGTTAAACTTACACCGAAAATTGCAAAGCTTTATTGAATAAAGCACGGTACAGAGAAACACGGGAACAATCAACATTCTTAAAATAATGGTTGTTCTCCCATGGTATTCCTTTGGTCAAAGACAATTTAACAGGAAATGCATATAACTTTCTTTTATGAATATCAACTCTATGATAATATATGAAGAAAATTATATTTATATACCTTAGAATTTTTGAGTCATAGATTTAAACTGAGCTCTATATGGAAATGTAAACCTGTCATTTGCAGAAAAAATTGATATCTTTTCACTGGATTCAAGGTTTTCCATTTTCTTTTTTCTTTTTCCGTGATTTTTTCTTTTCATGCTCCAATTTATAACATTTCTATAATTTTATTCATTATAAATTTTATCATGATAAATTTGTGTGAAAAGGATTTCGAACACTATATCTCTTAATCTTTAAATTAATTGTATATTTGTTGCCACTGCATATGTTATTTTATAAATTGTAAGCTATAACTTGTGAACAATCATTTTGCTGTTGCTTTGAGGAACAAAATGTTCAATTTAAATGAAACATTATGTGTGAATACACGAAAATTCGTTAAAATTCCGTATATTTTTAAAATTCCTTAAAGTATACTTTGCCCAATTTTGCAGACGAGATGGTAGAGTGTTAGAAAATTATTTCCAAAAGACGATTGTCCAAAGGATTTACAAATTTACTTTTTGGACAAGTGATAGCCGTTTTGAAGTAATGGTGTTTCAGAGACTCCGTTGTGAGAAATGGAGTGTACAGCTATGAAGTAACGAGAAAAAAGGATTTTAAACGGACACATTATGAACGCTCGATCTGCATGCAGCAAAACGAAACATTATTACGCAATTATCAGAGATCTATAGACACATTGACTATCGATATTCCTTTCTCATTACTCTCATATTTGTGATAAACTACATGTTACAGTATACAATGTGATAAATAATTTATTTGGAACACCGTCAACTTTATTAGAAGGGATAGTTTTCCGTAATTTAATACAAGGCAACATTGATACGCTATGCTTAAATTGCGAAAAATATTTTTGCAGTGAATCATGTTTATTTTTATAACTATATGTGTTATGTGACGTAACATTTTCCTTTAAAGTCGAATGTAATTACTAATACAACAAATATTGATAGACAAATATGTTTAATAGCTGTCCATGAAATAAGTATTTGTAAAATAAGTAATTTGGTCAGTCAGGCATGGTACTTTCAGAAGCCTTACCATCCAGACTAGCAGAGAAAGCAAGCTCTCTACGACCAGGCGAAAAATATCTAGATACAGGCCACTGTGCCGAAAGGATTATCATTAATGCAGTGGTGCCAGTGGGGTGATAAAGCGTATGGAACTGAAAAGTAATACCTACTTTGAGAGACATCCAAAAATTTATAATAAATCCCAATAAGTTTTTCATCTTCGTTCAAATCAATGTACACGCAATGGTCACACGAAATACTACATGCGTTATATTCGCCATGAATGAAACGGTTGACTGAAAATTTTCAACCCGTTTACTTGTCTGACGTATAAACTACATTCTATTCTACGGTTGCACATATTTCAATAAAGATACCTTTCAAAACACTAATCAATATTTGGTAGTTTTATATAGAGATCAATTTTTGCTCAATTATTAACAAAACTTAATGAAATTATTCCAATTATCAAAACCGGTGAAGTCTTCGACCACACAGAGAAGATGGTCTGTTATAAAACTGGCCTTTCATTATAATGATTATAACGAAGACCTTGATATTTTTGTTTCAAATATGTTTGATAGTAAACTGGACCTCCCTAATTGTTTGGTAACCAATGAGTAGCTGCTGTTAATATCTTTTTAATATAATCTGTTTGATTCTGCGTTTTCCAGTGGGGAAATATTTCTCCCATAGGAAATTATTTTCTCCCATAGCAAAGTTTTTTTCTCCCATGGTATTTTTTGTTAACCCATGTGAATTCCTGTGGGAGATGTTCTCCCGTTGGAAATTGGTAATTCCCATGGGAAATGCCATTTTCCTTTTGAATTTCAAACTTCACATCGTGTTAAAATCAAATTTAAAAAAAATGGTAGGAGATATCAT
>JAOXYJ010075934.1:0-11679 GCA_028566555.1 Lithophaga nigra
CATTTAATATCAAATCCTAAATTGTTGATAACTATTTTTTTAATAGGACTGCTACGTTAGTGATAGATAAAACATGTTTTCTGTGTTTATATGTCTCCTTAGGGACAAACTAATAAACTGCAGTAGTCATTACACTGATTATCTTGTGTATATTCTGTGTGTGTGTATTACTTGATATTAGGCATATTTTGTAAAAAATAATAATTTGAAAGTAAAATGCCCACCAAAAGATGTTCTTTGTGCCAGTTATACTGGCAATTTTTGCACATAAACCATATATGCATGATATAGAATTCCAAAACCATGGATCAATATATTTCATAGTCAAGCAAAGGAAAAGGAAAAATAGGTAAATAATAAATAAGTAAATAAAAACACATGAATTAATAGATAATATTTTCTAGTTTGATTGATATGTATGTCTAGTCGTTTATCTTATATAGAAGTACATGAAGGAATATTAAAATTCAAAATTACAGATACCATTTTTACTGCGTACGAAGTGTTTTTCTGAATTAACCTACATCAGGTACTCTCATGGCCAAAGTTTGAAAAGCCAAAAATAACACTGGGAGCACAAAAAATCAAAATGGGCCTAAAGAGAGTAGCCAAAATTTGGATAAGGTAAAATTTGCCTGAGGGAATTTAACCCTTACTTTAACATAATTACAAAATTTATGAACTGTAAATTTCGAACAACATGTATCTAATGTCAGTACCGAAGCACTGACTACTGGGCGGATGATACCCTCGAGGACTAACAGTACACCAGAAGTGGTATGGACTCAGTGATACATTTGTAGTAATTCAAAATCACAGATACCATTTTACTGCGTATTAGTTATACATGTTTCAACTTGCTTTCGTGAGCTGAACTAAAACTTCCACATTTGTAAAATCTACGTTTTGACTCTAGATCCTTTTGATTTGTCGTTAAACCTACATAATCATTACTTGAACTGCAAACCCCAATACTGAAAACATATCCATATTTAAACAAAAAGACTTCCATTTTATGATAACGATGTAGATTTGCATGATCACATTGATCAAATATATGTTATGAGAAAAATTTTTATGTCAAAATTCCAAAATGCAGTAGGATATTTATACATCGTTGTGTAAACGCTCATTTGCTGCAGGTATTAATTATTCTTTCAGTATTTCATTTTTGTCCTCCAGCAAACAATCAGGATCAACGTCAAAACCTACTTTTTCTGCCTTTTCATAACAAATCCTGCTTTTATTTCATAAGCAAAACTAGCGCCTCTTGATTTTAAATATGTTTGCGATTCTTTCAGATTTTCTTTAAAAATACTCCCCCTCTACCATCAACTATAACACAATTAATTAAACTTCTATACTGATGTAAACAATACACAACACGTAGTAAACCATAGTAGGTACATGATGAGAAATACTAAGTTTGTCCCTACCTCAGATGTTTCTGATATCTGATGCCACTTATCTTCTCACTGCCTGATAAGACCTATTGTAGTAAATATTTTACATTAAAATAAACACGGCATTCTACTTTGTATGCTATTAGCTAGGAGTTTATAAGTATATTTATACAGTCTGACAGTATACGTGTTGTCGGACGTAATGGGGATATGCATATCCAGACCATATTTTACGAGCGGAAAATAACAAATGCTGAAGGAAAAGGTAGTAAATATTCGGGATTTTTTTGTAAAAAATACCTTAAAAGAAGAGTGGATAGTATAAACCCTACCTATACCACTTAATAGTCATGGTATGTTATACAAAGAATAATACATAGAATGATCCGTATCAATAATACAATTAGAGTAATAGGTGTTTTATCTGTATCATACGCTGATATCGACCGAAGACATTGATATCAGTATATGATACAGATAAAACACCTATTACTCTCATTGTTTTATCAACAGTTTTAGTTTATTTTCGAAAAAAGGAATATTTTAGTTGAATTTTCATGACATATTTACATTTAATTATATTTGGATATAAATAATTTTCTATTGTTCCTATAAAACAGGAAGTTGTCAATTACGACAATAACGAACGAGTTTGAAATGATTGAACATTTACATTACGAGTGTTTTTTTTCTTGATAATGTTCCTAATGTTTATATATAAATTGCTAATACATTTTGTTGCAATACGACCTTAAAGGATGAAGATAAGTACAAATTAAAAGACGTTGTACATTTTACATTTATTTGTTACTGTACAAAACATTTTACAATTTATATGTTACTGCAACTCCAGTAGTGACTGTTGGATGGAGAATTCTTTTATCATACAACAATGTACAATTTTAAAAAAAAACTTTTATTTATTTAGACATCAAACTGCTATCTTACTTAACCACGGTGACAACTCCGTGTAAATAGGCCACGAGCTCGCTGTAAATAGTTACGTATTGTTCTAAAACTTAGCTCAATTTCTAATTTTTAAAGGTTACATCTGTCACCAATAACACTAATTTAGCTTGCTATTTGCCATTGTTAAGAACCAGATTTGTTTTGAAAATAAGACACTGGATTTCTGTATCAAATTCAAGATATGACAAAACATTCTTTTTTATTGCTCATTTGTATAAAAATGATGCGATTCCTTTAAAATACATGTAACAGGAATACTACAAAAATGTAATTAAAAGTAAGCACATACTGCAGAACAACTAGAGGGTGAAGTCTGGATATATCGCATTTACTGGATGGTGACGGCGTAACGAAAGATAGGTGCAGACATGACCTGTCTTTAATTTAACATGAACCTTTCGTAAAGACTATCCAGTAAGTTAACTGCCCCCTGAAAGGTTCAGGGTAACTTGAAACAGACGCCCGGACAAAATGCAATTAACTTGTGGTAGACCTTCTGACAAGACGAAGTTAACTCTGTGGGCTGATTAGGAGGACAGAACCAACTAAAGCGGCAATCTTAACTGTGATTATCTGGCTGTGTAGTTTAGGTCGCCGTCACAAGCCTAGCACTGATGTCGCAGTTTTTAGCACTGGGCGCTTCAATTATATGTTTAGATTTACCCGCATCCAACAGTAGTACATTTTTGGATTTCCTTCCACATAAGGCCCCTTTAAAAATATTGAAAGTGCCCATGAACATAAACAACCGAATTCAGGTCTAAATAGACCATAGATGTAATCGAATGCCTGTAAATATTTTAAATTGTTATACCTCAGCAATTAATTTGTATATACAAAATTCTGAAATAAAAAGACAATTCCTCCTGTAAATAGTTTCAGACTATTCCCCCGATAAATACATGTAGTTCTGTATAATAATATATATACTTATTGACTGAAAAAGACTTTTCCACGGTTAATAGTGTCAAACTATTTCCCCGGTAAACAGTTCGGTATAATATAACACTTAGTGACTGGGTATTCGGGTAATAGCAAGTTTGTTGTCCCTTTGATGCCAAATATTGCCCTCAGCTTAGCCACGGATAGTAGTTGGTATCTCGGGTGAAAACAAATTTGCTATTACCGGAATACCCAGTCAATAAGTATATAATATTTGCAAAATCTATATTATATCTGTAACAAGTTCAGTTTGATCCTTTGTAAACTAAACTAATATTTTTGACATGAAAACTTTATATTGAAGTCAACTTTATCATCTTTAGTTATCTTTATTGACGTTGATCAACACAATGATGTCAAGTTTTAAGACGTAGACTAAGTTCCCAACCAACGAAATATTGACGACACTTTTAACTGATATTGATTAATATTGACTGGATATAAAAGATCATAAGTTCTGTAGTAAATTGCAGGTGGACTCAATTAAAATCCGTCTCCAAAAAACAGCTAGGTAATGTTCATTACTGACATATTTCTATTTGAACGTACTTATGCAGATGCTATTTGAAGCTATCGTCAAAAACTTTATACATATATATGAATTAATGCATTACATGTACTTTGATCATATTTCCGTCTTTATTTCATCTTCTTAAATGCTATTGCTAAAATATTCGCCCAAATTGACAAAGAAACCCCATCAAGTGAAAAATATAAATTTTAATTGCTAAATGTATTACAAAATATCCTGTCAATGTATACTGGATTATTCCTTATCCGGTTTCAGAGGTAAAAGACTAGGTAGATGTGCAGATATGTACCTTATTCCGATGAGGAATCCGATAGGTGTACATTCTTTCCACTAGTCATTAAAATAGATATAACAATATTTCTCCACTCGAGACAGTTAAATTTCAAATTTAAACTCCTAGTTGTCACCGTGGCACAGAAGGAGAATTTTTTTCTTCTTTGATTCAAAGCGTACTTTTGTAATATTCTATCATTCTATACCAACTATGGCCCTCTACACTGCTGATGCTACGTTACGGCTTGATCATATTACGTCTAGCAGAATAATCTTGTATTACAATGGAGAGGATTGCAATCGTTGAAAATATAAAGAACAATTTTAATGGAACATTTAATTCTGTCTTTGTTACACGTAGATGAGCTATATAACGTGGCACACAAATTGTAAACAATTTATCAACGGTGATATAGGTCAACAATGTGTGAGCATGTGTGTATGGTACGTGAAACAACAGAATAAGCGAAGGTAAGTTCAGTTCATCTCAATTAATCATTATCGGAATCATTGTCAATTACTCTACACCGTTTAAACTCCTTGGATGGTACGTTGTGATGTATTGCCTGACCTCGAGATTCGAAAAAAGAAAAGTTATATGGGAGCATTTCTTTCCTTTAACTTGCATATGTTCTAAAACGCTTGATTGACAAAGAGCAAAGAAGGCGTGAATAATGTTCAAAAGAGAAATTTGCATTGGCTTGGGCACGTACAATGTATATTATCGCTTATTTTAGCATAATAGTGGTATATTAGGGACGAGACGAGTCAGATTCAGTCACCCCAGGTAACCAAAAATGAGATCTGTCCATGCGCGAACGGAAATTGACCTTATGGAGGCCGCCATCTTGGGTGGCCTGCGAATGCATGACCGATAGCCACTTTTTTCTTCCCGCGCTTTTGTAAATCTGTCTTGAATTTCCCGTCTTTTTGCGGAACTCCTCGACCGTGTTGCTTGTATGTATAGTTATCGGGCTTTTACCTTGAATTTTTATGGAATGTTAAGGGAGACAACTATTTGCGCTTTTTTTTGTAAGCTTGGGATATCGGCTTACTTGGCAGTAAAGCCAGGCAGGGTAGAAACGTTATCGATTTCTCATTGGTCAGTTAAAACATCAGATTATGGGGTAGCAACATGGCTGGACTCAGCATGTAGTTAATTATAATTAATAAAGATAAGTGATTTTTAATTTTTTTTAGAGAGGTGTCTTTTAATAGTTTTTCAGTTTGTTATTAATTAACACATGACCCCCGCCAATATATTTATATTACATGCTGCGACACGCTTGATCGATTCAGGGCTGAATTCCACTGACTTATAGGTTACGTGAATTGTACTCCACCTGGACCTGGCGATGCGGGCCTGGATTCCAGGTCACGCTTTTTCTCCGTTTGGAATACCCACGGTGATTTCGTTGGTTGTTATGGGTGTCGGACTTTTTTCGTAGACTGCAATGGAATATTCAAGGGAGATAATTCTTTTCGGGCCATATTTTGGTCGGAACCCTTCGGATGTTTTTGTCGGTTACTATGAGCGTCGGACATTTTCTTTGACTGTAATAGAATATCAAGGGAGGTAACTCTTCCCGCCATTTTTCCTCGAACACCTTTGCTGTGTTGATAGTATGTATTAGTCTTTTTTTGTCTTGGATTCCGTGTTTGGTAACCATAGTAACCGGACATCTTGTGAACTCTCGTGAGACTGGAAGTGGCTTTCACCAAACCGGAAGTAGTGAAAATCCCAGTCTGGATCCGGGACGGACTTGAATACAATTCTGGATTGTCCTGTTTTATACGACGGCATGTTCGGAATGGATACTTAAATACACATCGGTTCCGGAAGGGATAAGACTAAAATTTCGGAGTATACATTAAACACACACACCAGGTCCGGAACGGATATAACTATATTTCCAGAGTACACATCTAAAACACGCATCGGGTTCGGAACGGACTTGACTAAAATTCCGGAGTATAAACTAAATACACACACATCGGGTTCGGAACAGACATGACTAAAATTTCGGCTATTTGTGCTTTCTGTGAGGTCTGCGTTCTATGGGAGCAGCCATATTCGTGGCATGCTCTCATTTTCGTTACCATAGCAACGGAACCTCTCGCGAAATGTCGTGAAATTTCGCAAGACAGAAGTTATTGTCACCTAACTGGAAGTACTGTAAAATCCCGGTTTGGGTCTAGAACAGACATGACATTGATTCCGGATTGTCCTGTTCTAAACAACAACAGGTCTGGGACGGATATGACTAAATTTTTTTAGTACACATCTAAAACACGCACCGGGTCCGAAACGGGCATAATTAAAATTCCGGAAACCAGAGACATGGAAATGAAAATTTCCGGAGTACACACTAAAATACACCAGGTTCGGAACGGACTTGACTAAAATTCCAGATTATACACTGACCAGTACACCTGGTGGGCTGGTCCGGAACGGATATGACTCAATTTCTGGAGTATATACTAAAACACCCACCAGTTTTGGAACGGACAAGACTTAAATTCCAGATTGCACTATACTATACAACACTGGGACCGACATAACCAAAATTCCGAAGATGAGTCGGAACCCATTGGGTTTGGTTAGTTAAAAGGGTAAGTTCGAAATGTTCTTTCTCGTCATTTTTTTCATGGGTATGTTCACTGTTGAACTTATCAGGGATCGCCTGTGTATCCATAGCTCCAGTGAAAATTTAACATTTCCGCCATTTTTCATTGAAGGGTATTATACTGGTCCGAGAGGTTTCACAAGTTCTATCCGACCATTTTGGTTTTGATGGGTATGTTCACTGTTGAGCTTATCAGAGATCGCCTTTGTGCATCAATAGTTCCAGTGAACACAAATAGTAGTTCCGGTTTAAATTCCCGCCATTTTATTTATCGTGGGGATATTCACTGTTGAACTTATTGTTCATCCATAGTTCCAGTGCAAACAATTTTGTATGTCATGGGATGTTCACTGTTGAACTTATCAGAGATCGCCTCTGTACATCCGTATTTTTAGTGGAAACAATATGAATTTATAACTTTTGTCACCCAGACGTCCATATCAGGTTTTTTCATTCTCTTTCTAGGTGTATGTGTGTGATCAATGTGGAAAATCGTTTACCGACGTACGGAACTTGAATCGCCACAGAAAAACTCATTCGAATACGACATCGTACAGTTGCAGTATCTGCGGGAAAGAATTTAAACGTCTGGATAACAAAAAAATGTCACGAAGAAAGTCATTTGAGGATCATTCAGTGTGATATCTGCGGACAAACGTTTAATAGACAAGATAATTTAAAGCATCATCTTTCAACACAACATGACTGAAACCGCTCAGCAAGATCTAGAAAAGCATCACCACCTTCTGGACCAGCTGTTAAGCAACCACTTTTGAGATCTCCATCATCGATCCCAAGGCCATCGTCTACTGCAGGACCATCATCATCAGGGCCAACAATCACATCTCACCGATAGGTCCGTCCGTCAGTTTTGAACAGTCACCCAATTTTATACCACCGGGAGACCCCGACACTCAACAGATTTTTGTAGATCACTGGCATGAAATACATACTCGTCAAGTTCATGGACCTATTCAAGATCGCTACAACTTTGCTCTTCGTGATCTCCATCCTCAACAATTTGATTACATGACCAGGAGCTTGTTTTATGAGCAAAGTACAGTATTTAAACGGAATTTATCCTTCGGTTTCATCTTAAGACATATAGAAACCGGCGAATTACGATATTATAACTCTAATGTTAATAACAACCGTTTTTGCGACGTGCTTCATTTGATCCGGAATGAACACGACCTAGACACTTTCCTCTAAGAATTGAACCGACAGGATCTCATGGAATTTATTTGTAACAGCGTCCTGATACGAAACGGGCATCTCATCTGCAATATGACGTTCTATGTTAACAAAATCACGGATCTCGTCATTGGAAGCAAGACCGTCCTACCGGCTTATGTCCGTAACAATCCTGCTATTTTGGGCCTTGTTGCTGGATCCAATAGTCAATGACAACTTGTGTATATTCCGCTGTCTAGACGTGTCTTTTTTAGCACGATCCCACAGACGTTGAAACACCGTCCAAGTATTATTTTTACTAGTATTTCAGTCATACCAAAACATCGGCCGAACAATTTCAAGGAGTCACTCTGGACGACCTCATGGAATTGGAAAAAGTACATTGTATTAATTTTTATGCTTATGAATTGAAGAAAACCACGAAACGGATGATATTATTGTAGAACTGGTCCTTACGTGAAGGATATAAGCCGAAAACGGTCCTTTCTGTAAAATAATGGACAGGTTTGAGGCTCGCAGGACTTTTTTCGTTTCTACGTATAGCTTTATGGGATTTAGCGGATTATTGTCAGTGCATTGTTTCAGATAATGAATCGATGTGAGTAAAATTTACCTGTAACTGTCCATTATGTTGTGAAAAGCAATCCAATATTAAAAAAAATATTGGGCTGCCAGTCACAACATAATGGACAGCTGCAGGTAAATTGTACTCACATCGATCCATTATCTTGTATAAAGTCCAGCAAGAACAATAGGATGACGTGACCATCCAAAATGTGTTAAATAGTTTTACATCACCCCACTTTTTTGATCATGTTGAAACACATCCTGGAGTCCAAACCAAACTGTTGTAGAACCAGATGTGGTGTAAACGACTCGAGGCGTTTCACAAACCACGTTAACCACAGAGAAAAGAAAATTTACATCTCAATCAGACAAAGGATCAGTCTTTTTGTCACCATGTCTTTTCAGTGTTTTTTAGCTCAATTTGCTTGCTGTTAAGACCTCTCTAGTCCTATCCAATTCAGCACTTTTATATATCTGATACCCATACTTGTGTTTTCTCAGAAACCTGCCAAAACTTGTACATTCACTCTAGAAAAACCGATTTAGATGTTTTCTTTGCTGTTCCCTTATTTTCTTGTTTGTGTATAAAAGATTCTATGTACTCATCATTTATAGGTAAAATTACCCTTTGTTGCCTGTTTGAATGCTGTTTTAGGAAGAGTTTCATTTGATCATGCCCATCATCAAAGACGGGTTCTTATAATTTTCGAAAAAGAGATATACATGTAGAAGACCAGTCATATCATCTTCTAAAAAGGAGAAGGATGTGTTTCATCTTGATTAGTAACTTTGGTAGATTTTGACACTGAATGAATTGGGGGCTCAGACCCTTTGACCAGATCAAACCGGTATTGGACCTCTGTGGTCAGTTTCCCATGGTCTAGCTGAATTTTTTATAATTGAATACAGATATTTAAAGTTTAGGACTTGACTGTGCCCAGTTCTCACCCGTTAATTTTATTCATTTCTGTTGCATAGCTTGTAAACTTAAGAGCAGGATAAAGCATATTTTAGCATATTGAATTATTTCTCTTTGCAGTTACATGCTCCAAAATTTCTTCTTCAAAGCAACAATTGCTCATTTGTAGGCACTTTGCATCACTTAACACAATTGAACAAGTGATGGAGTCTGCTTATGTGAGCAGTGTATTAGTTCCTCAGAGCGAATGTGAAAGAAGAAGACAATTGGGAGCAGGTAGGTATTATTTATACTAAACCTCCCTGTTATACATAATTTGTTTGCTCTCTTTAAAATTATAACAAAAAAACAAGTTTTGGAAACTGAAGCATCTTTATCAGTATTCATTGTAATTAGCAGTCATCGTGAGAAAGATAGTTAGGATCGTTCCCATCAGGCGCCATTGATATTGCTCTACTTTTGTGATACAAATATATATACTAGTATCATGTTGTTTAAAATGAGTGTTTTCTACTTTTTAACACTTAACCTAATTTTGCTCAATCAGTCTCACTTAATGTGGTACCTGACAGATATATTCACAAACAAAAAAGTTTCCGTTTATAAGGGGAAGGAAACACTTTGCTATTGAATATGAATTTTACCTTTAATCACATCATTGAAATGCCTGGTCAATGTTTACGGAACTGAAACTAAGTAACACACTAAGCGATTTATAGTTAAATATCCAGCTTTATGCTGCCATAATATTAGTTTCGCATTGATTTGTTTTATCCAGGAACAATTGTCCAAAAGAATAACAATAATGGCAACCATATTATTACTTCTTTATTTTTTTCTGTAATATAAAAATGTAAATATGAAAGTCCCTTAAGTGATGAATATTTACAGAAATGTATATTGTATTATGTTATTTCTCAATATATACAAAACAACATGCCAGCTCACTTAAAATTTCACCGATCATAATATAATTAAGAAATAATTTATGGTATAGCGTGATTTGTTGGATATTTTACAACGGTTTGGCCTTATTCTCGTGAAAATTTTATCTTGAGCATAGAGCAATGGAGCGATCGGGGTAAAATTTAGAAAATAAGGTATATCCCGTCGTACAATCGAACACAAACCACGGGTTGACATACATTATTTCCATTCTAATATGGAGAGATGTACAAAAACGGACCTAAACTCACACCGTATTGGACGACCCATTTCAGATAATATGACGTTTTTTTGTGGACAAAATATATTGTGACGTCGTCGATATGTGCTGGTTCTGGTTTATTGAGTATTTTACCACGGATTTATTCATAGGACGTTCACAGCACTTCATTTATTAGAATATGTTCATAGCAGTAGTTTTAATTGTTGTTCATAGCTACATGTAGATCCCTACGGCGGCCCAACAAGTGACATATAAAGACCAGATAGAACAGTTAATATTACTTAGTGGATGATAATTAGTTGGTTATTGCTGAAAATTCTATATATCTATTTTTCTGTGGTAACCGAGAGATAATTTCTGAAGAAAAAAGAAACTGAAAAACTGACATCTTTACGTAATTCATATGAACTTAGCAATATATGACAAAATATTTGCTCAAAACGTCCCTTTATTTGATACTTGTATCCACATGACAGACTTTATCTAAAAGCCCCTCAACAATGTAAGAAAACATATAGAAAAAATAAAGATGACATACAAAGCGTAAAGATTGTTTAGTAAATTATAGCAGAAAGCACGGTATCTTTTCGATATGAAAACAAATTATTACTGTTAAATTACAGTATGGAGAAAGTAAAGATGGTAAAAATGGCTTGAGAAGGGATATAGTTAATCTGTTTCCTTCCGATTATATTGATTGCTTGCTGTTAAAGGTCTTTTGTGGCCTTTTGCACTTTTATTTTACTATTTCTTTTTTTTAATGCTACGATATTTGCCTTACAGACTGGCTATCTTGGGTCATGACCTAAGAATTCAGATGAAATATTAACTGATTAATAGGTCTACGAAGAACGCACATCTTGGAAATTCTATGGAGACGTTTCCTGATATATTGTAGCATCCGTGATACCTAGACACAGTCTGCTTGGAAATGCTGATATCTTTACGGAAATTTCTGTTGTCTTTTCAGGCAATTGTTTCTTAATCGATGTATATTTCAATTTGTGTTTCTGTGAAGCTGAATTTAAAAACGCAAGTTCTGTACTAGAGGTTTTCTGTCAAGCAGGTTTTACTAAATTTTTATT
>JAOXYJ010076043.1:0-11676 GCA_028566555.1 Lithophaga nigra
TGAGATAACTGTTTCCGCAGAGTTTGAAGGAGCTTATGCTAAATGTTATCAGGGCCTACTTTAACACGACATCGCAATCGGAAACATTGACAGCCTTCACACATAAACGAATAACACAATGATGTGTTGAGAACATTATATAGTGGTAATTTACTTTTCGAACATTTCCTCACATTACCGACCGAGTATATTAATTGACGTTTAAAATACATATACATACTGACATTAAAAGGTAAAGGTGCAGTATGCATTGACATTGAAAACTTCAATAATTGGACGAGATGCGGTGAATATTCTATGTTAAAATTTAGAGGTTCTGTATCAAAGAACAAACTAAACTAGACTGGGAATGTAGATTACTGACAACAAAGAAACCGTTAAAGAAATAGATTTTTTTCTTTTTTGCTTTTTATTTTCCTTCTTGATTAAGAGAAACGCGTTATTCAAAACTGACTTCTTATCAAATAAAACTGAAATAAAATCACACGTAACATAATATATTTTATTCTCAAATTATACTAAATATACATGTACAGTATTAGGTTTAAAAACTCAAAACTAAATTTGATGTAAAACCCAAAGTATAAGCTATAGAAATGCAAACTGTTTATCAAAATATAAATACAAGCACTTTGACAGGGTTGCAATCTACAACCTGCGATTTAAAAGCCTGGATGCTTGAGATGTTTGAATTCATCTCGGAAACTTTGAGAGATATTATCATCTATACCCTTTTTATGCTAGCATCAAAAGAAATGTATCAAACTCTACAAAGTAGTATCACATTATTTTTGCTGTCACAGTTTATATAGAGAATAATACACAGCAAAATCCGTTTCATATGCTGTATCGACCATTGGCCAGTATTAGCACTCGGCCTACGGCCTCTCTGGTTGATATTGGTAACTCGGTGTTGATATAGCATATAATGCGAATTTGCCATGTTTTATTTAATTTGTCATATATTCAAACAAACATCTTAAGTCCTCCAATACTCTGTAAGGTGATTGATTCAGTATTATTTTGCTATAAATAAAATGCGATTACAGGAATAACTCATTATGAATATATATAAGAAAATCTTCAAATTACGAATTTGACCTTTGTTTTCTCATAAGGATTAGACAAATAATTTTCATGTTAGTGCACAAAGCCCAAGTCGACACTACAAACAGAGTGGCCTTGCTTTCGCAGGCAATATATTTAAAAATGTTAACATATCTGATCTTAACAACATTTTTGAGTATTAAATATCAATTTCTTCCCGTATTTACACTATTTTACCATTTTGAATCGTCCATGATCTGCTACAACTGAAGCGGATCACAGTCAAGATGTTCCACATGTACAATGTTCTAAAAGGGAAGCGATAAAGGGTACAGCGTATGCGATACATTGATCAAATTTGCATCCCCATCAGAAATTCAAAATCACTGTATCCATTCTTTTTCTTATTCTTCGTTTTAGCGGTAATAATTGCAATCATGTTTATTTTTAGGTTTATTATCAACATTGGATGGATGATTCAATATAATTATAAAACATCTGCTAGGTTTTTGTGCAGTCTATCGGTATTGACTGGACATTATTAACTGAAAAGATAATAAGTTTCGTATATATTGGAACTATAAAATGATGTCGTGGTTAAGAATACTTCCGTCTTATCGAAATAACAAGTTGAACTGTTTATCTTCCCTACAGGATATTTGACTTTTTGCGTCTATTATCTTTCTAACCACAACTAATACCAGCTTGACAAACTAAAAGTACAAAATTCTATATTTACATGTCAAAGATATTAGCAATCTACTTAATTGCGAAAGCATGCATTACATCTTATTCTGGTCGGTTTCATAATCACAGATCAAAAAGTTTCCAAAAACAGACTATGCGACTGAAATTCTATGAAATCTAGAAAACAACAAGCCGATACTTCTGTAGAAGTATCGGTTCAGTGAAAAAAAAGAGTGTGTTAGGACGATATTACATGTGTTAAAAATTCGAAATCTTCAAGTATTTAACAATATTTCAGGAGTTACATGTAAACTTGTTAACAAACAACTTAATTGTGATAGCTTACATCTTTTTCTGGCCGAATGCAAAGACGAAATGAAAAACACAAAACAAAAGTGCATTAAGAAGATGTAACGTCTGTTAAAACATTTCGAAATATCCGAGTATTTCCCCAATATTTCAGGGGCTGCAATAAAAAAATATGTTAACAATGTAATTACATGTAATTGCGAAATGAGCATTACATCTTTTTTCTGTTCGAATTTATAACCACAGACCAAATGAAAAAAACAAAACAAAAGTGCATTAAAGTCTGTAAAAACATTTCGAAATATCCGAGTATTTTCCCAATATTTCAGGGGCTAAAAATAAACATGTTACCAATCTAATTACTTGTAATTGCGAAAAGTGCGTTAAATCTTTTTCTGTTCGAATTCATAACCACAGACCAAATGGAAAAACGTAGTGCATTAACGTTTGTTAAAACATTTCGAAATATCCGAGTATTTTACTCAATATTTAAGCAGCTACATGTGAAATATATTTGCAATTTACTTAATAGTAAAATCTTGCATTACGTTTTTGTTTTTGGTCGAATTTATAATCACGTACCAAATAATATTTTATGAAAATTATTTACTAGCAAGAGTGGAAAAATATCAGAATTCACAGGGATCAGAATTTATTTCTCCTATGATTTTAATGCGAAACGTAAAAGTAAAACTTAAACGTGTTCAAACAACCCTTGCATCATTACTAATTATGTCACCAGTGTTGTGACGTCATATGTCTTATCTGTCATATAGGAGCAGACGAATAGGAATTAGCATGGAGAAATTTAACTCATGTATGAGTTAAATGATTGTTAATCGACTGGCAAATAGTTTGGAAATGAATTCAATCAGGGCCGAAGGTATGAAAGTCATCTACAGTCAGTAATAAATAACTATAAATTGTACCATCATTGATTATCAGCATAGGTCATAAATAAGAAATAATCGCACTGAAAAGTTATGACACAGCAAATGCAGCTATCTATCCACATTAATGTATCAAATCTGTTTGGAAGAGTTTATCAGTGGAAACATCTGAGCGCCGAAATCCGAATCAACTTTTTCCAAAGATACTGATTAGAGGAAGCAAAACTATGCCACCATGTATTAATTCAAAAATACATGTAGATAATACGATAAGATTTAATAAAAAAAGGAGTGTGAAAAACAGAGGTATTACTGTTACATACTGTAATTAATTTAAAAAGAAGAGGTACCACACTTAACATCATCTGACAGGACAACAAGAAATTCCGGATACATTTTACACAATGGAAATGTTTGAAACAGTCGTTTGTAAATTGTGTATGACTTCCACAATGTATTTTTATCAGAATAAATTATAACTGAAGGGCGTTCTCTCAGACCTATGCATTTCATCAATAATTTGAAGTAATCTTGAGACTGACATGTGTAGAAATCTGTAAAACATTGCCTAATATTTCAATATATTTTTCTGTTGTGTGAAATGATTATAAATATTCGAAAATATTTACATGTATATTGTAAAATACATCAACAGGAAATCTTTCACACGTTTAATAACCTACATGTATATAGCAAATCTCATTTGCGACATAATAGTGAAGACCTGTAAGATTTGTAAATACGAGTCAGGTTTTCTTTTTATTTCAATGTATTGCAAATACTGTCATATTAGTTTACACCATGTATTTGTGCACATTGTTTATTGGTACAGATCATAGTTATGTTGGTTTGTAACCTTGCTTATACAAAGACTAGCCAGATTTACCAAACAGTTGCATAAACACACAAAGCTGTGTAAATTAAAGTTTAATATAATAATCAAATTACAGCTGGGTGCACTCATAACAGCAAGTTAACTTACTTTATGCCCGTATGAAGTTAATTTAACCCTGTTCTCTTGACTGGTTAGGTCAGACCCTAACAGAGCTCTAAGTTAATTTTAATAGTAAATTTTGTTCTAGATCTGGTCTGCATTGAAAAATGAGCTAAAATTAACTTAACATGTTTGAATAATCAGACAATTATCAGACTAGTTCGGGAGTAAACTTGCTACTGGGACTGCTTTAGAAATTTAATTTCTTACTTCAGAAGCATTTTACTGCAAAAATTGTTTAATTAGATGAACCTTGACATACCACATCGTAACAAATTATCATAAAGTCTTTTGCGAAGTGTTTTATAGTTCCTGAGTTATGCGTTGATTGCAATTATTTTTATTTACATATTAATTACTTTTATTTGATAAAGTTTATTTAGGTCATTGTTCACACATTCTAACATTATTCACTAAACATAGAAGAATTAGTGAATAAAATATAATGTTGGTTTAAAAATGAAGGAAAAATTGTTTCCAATATGAAATATTTTAACGTTACAAAAACTGCGTAAATATTTCATATTTTATCGTCATTAATGATCATCAATAGTATTAAATAAAAGAAAAAATGCGCATAACCTAATAAAAACTGATTGTCAGTATGTCTCCTAAACAACTGTGTTGGAGTTGGATTATTTTGATTCCATAAGCCATTCACATTTTCATCAAAACAAACTGTAAAATGAAATTCGTGACAAGAAAAGAGCAAAAATGTTATCCACGATTTGTTAGATGTAAATTTGGACTTTTTGTTCTTATTTCATATCTATGACTTTGTTTTAACCGACTTATATCCTTTGTATTATCCAACATTAATCAACAACAAAATATGATTCAAAAGAGTTTGCATAATCTGCAAATGTACAGTCACAGATGTAAGTAAACTGTTTAATCAGCAGAACAAATTTCCCAAAATCCCTAGATCGTGTTACTTCAAAGACGATATGCATAACGTGAAATAAAATTAGCAATAAATAGAAAGTTAAATGTAGTTAAAACTACTTTGTGGGGTCAGTTTCCAATTGTGATAGTGTGCCAATCAGTTGCAACATGTAGAATGGAATACAGCGATATGTTCCCAGTTGAGATAGATTTTCAAGCTGCCACAGCATAAAGGATGGAATTTAGGGAACCAAAACAGTTTTGTCTGCAGAATTCGGAAAAAATCTCTTTCTGACATTAAATTCTGAAATGAATCCCCGTATATAAAGCCACGAAAAGAAAGTTATTTTAACAAAATAATGCACTGTCTGCCTATCGGTGACTATTTAGAAAAGCAGATGTGTTATGAAATATATGCAAAATTATTATCTGCAACTCTTTGTTTCGAATCTATGAAAATCCCATATAAAAAAAAACCCGGTATGTTGTGTCCAAAGGCATAAATTTTCTTTCTTTTTTCACAATAGACCGAAGATATTTTAGTTTGATACATGTAATAAATGGTTTAATCAGATTGATTGATAGATTGATTGTTGTTTGTTTAACGTCCAGCGGCAAATTTATATGCATATTCAGGACGAGAACAGGTAACAATATATCAACTGGTAGGATCTGAAAAGTGGGTCGATCGGGAGAAGGGCGGGTAATTTTGATTGATACTGGAAAATGAGGTAGTATTGGGTAGGGTCGGAAATTGTGCCTTACAACAGGTCACCTACGGAACCCTCCGAAGGGTTGTTACCAAACGGTTCTTTAACGTGCAAAGAACGTAGCATTCTACCAACACGTACCTTGGATTTAACGTTCCCAATCAGACTGAACGTGACTGCGTATTTACACATCCCGCAAAGCCAAACAGACGCGCCCTCAGCACGGGTCTTACTGTCAGACGGGAGAAGTCCAGGTACATTTGTAGGCATAGCTCTATACCCCAGCTACCCTTGGGGTGGGTTTAATCAGATGAGTCTTTTAAACAATATACAGTTGCCAACATTTTATACTAGTTTATTGGGATTTGAAATAAAAGTTAATAAGAAAATAGTTATGCTAATTAAGTTGGTATTTTTCGAATTGTCAAAAGATCATAATTCTCGTTTATTTGACTATAATATACACGGATATATGAACATTACGATTTGTAGAAGCAATATGTAAAAGTATTGTAACGTTCAGTTCAAAACATGCACTCGAAAAATAATTCTAAAATTAAACTGAAAATTTTCTGTCCAGGACGCACACCTATCTGATATGCTGTATTTTGTACAACAAAAAATCCGTTACATAGGGCTAGTTACAATGAAACGGTTTATAAAGTTTTTGTTCCTGTTTCATACGGACTACAGATATTTCTTCATTGAACATTTAAAATCTATCAGCACGGTAACTTCATAACTACAAGAGTAATAGTTTGAAGAATTTTTACTTAAACTAATTGTATGAAAAATCAACAGAAATGAAAAGCCACCATGTCGGGAAGAAAACATTATGGATTTTTCTACAGTTACGAATTGTCATACGAAATGTTCACTTTTAACTTTTGTTCCTTGCATTTTATAAATTTATATTTCTTTTATTTGTTTCTTGCGAAAGGACTTAAGTTGTCCTTTACATAGGACGTTGAAAATATTTGCGAAAGGCCTATGAGAATTTCTTTGCGAAATGCTTACGTGTACCATTTCTATAAAGCAATTTACAAATACTCGTTTTAGTCGTCACGTACCGTCCGATTTATTTTTTTGGTCTCTATCGTAACGAAGGACTGCATTATCTTAAAAAATTATTTCGAACATGGCATTCGTATGGCACTAAGTCGAACTAGTTAAATATTACGGAGTATCTAGATAGCCATGCCAGGACTCCTCGATAATACATTTAAAAGATACATCACCAAGAATAAACATCAAATGTGGGGAAGATTTTCAACAGGTAAATCAACAGTACTATCGGGAACGGTTACCTAAAACCAAAAATATCAGTAAGAGAACCACAAATTTTAGATCTTTGAAGTAATATTTCGCACTTTTCATCAGGAGATTGCTAAAATCATTCTTTCAATAAAACCTATTTCACTATTTTATATGACATTAGAAAAAATAGGAATATTAAAAATGTACGCGGACACTCATTAGCTCGCATAAACATAAGGCGATTAAAACTAACTATAAAAACGGTAATTTGAATTTTCACTTGTATATAAGTCAATGAAAATTCTCATTCAACACAACTATAGACATTTACCACTGAACAAGGCAAGTTGAACCATTTTGCCATAAACCATTTACTAAGAACCTTTAATGTCTTAAATTTAATGTAAACGTGTCCAAAATCAATTTGTATTACATTGTATTAAAACCGTCATATCTCGGACATGTTATGTTATATGATTTAACGTTAAATAGTTTACAGGAATAATTCATATCTGTAATATTACTCGTTTTCATTGTGCGGCTAACTGTAAACTTCTGTCTAGTGACAGAAATTTCTGAAAACAAAATCCGGTTCTTCTCCCAAAACTCCACGATATAGCTGAAAAATTGCTAAAAGTATAGTAAAGTCTTTATTTTCTAAAGAGTTTATCAAGTAAATCGTATGTAACATCTACTGCTGATTTTCAAATGTCTTTAATTCAAAAGAAATGAATTCTGTATTAGCACCATCGTCTCACTCTGTAATATTTTTCCTGAAAAAAATAATTTGGGCGACGTCAGAATACAGAATTTATTTTAAAAAATAAAGCATATCATGCTTAGCGTGATTTACATAATTTGCTGTAAGAATTCATCCAATGATTAATTTCTTTAGGTCCTGAAATGTCATTAAAAAGGATTACATTATCAAGACAAATTACAGTATCAACGTCTTAGCGTATCTCTTTCGGTTTTTACATTATGATTAAGAGACTTTGCTAATACTTATTAAATCAATTTCATAAAATTCAATGTGACAGGTACTCCAGTGTTTATTTAATTTTTTTTGTTTTGCCCTTTATAAAAAATATGGCAATGGTCTAAGCTGACTTGACAACAAAATAAGTCTCAAATCTTGAAGACAACGTTATTCATCATTATACACCCGTACGATGTAAAACATGAAAGACTTCAACGCCATTAGATGAGCATGAGCTACTTAGTTTAAAAGCCCTTTGGATGGTCGAAAGAGAAGTTGATAGGTTATCAAATTTTGACATCATGCACTACCAGAAAAAAAATAGCCACTAGGAGATTTAAAAACATGACCGAAACGAAAAGGAATTAGGTATTGACAAATCACTTGGCAACCCAACATATATCGACACTTACAAAAGAGGAAATCCTGGACAATCAGATTTGTTTTATGTTCTTTTATAATTTCAACCAAAGATGAAGAAATAGACCTACCTTTATTGTCCTGGATACATAAATACACAAGTGTCCTTATAAACAACGTTATATTGCTGGATCTGCCAAATGTTCCACAAAACCTTTTTCCAAATTATTAACGTCTATTCTATCAGCAGTCAAATCTGGCCTCCAAAATTACTGCGATACTAGCTACTCCAGAGGTGATGTGAATCAGATGTAGATTCTGAAAACGTCTAAAGATCTGTTAGAATACATACAGTCAAGATCCTTCTCCTCATGTAGTAACATTAAAACATTTGACTTCTCTACCCTTTACACAACTATTCCTCACTCTAAACTGAAAGACATACTAAAAGAATTAGTTCAACTTTGTTTCATCGCAACGAATGGCCAACGCAGGTACAAATATCTCGTTTTAGGAAGGGACAAATCTTACTTTGTTAAAGACCACTCTGATTCAAACGAAAAGTTTACTGATGTTTTGATTGACAAAATATATGTTATGTTTGGTGGACAGACAGTCGGTACTAACTGTGCTCCTCTCCTAGCCGATTTGTTCCTTTATTCGTATAAAGCAGAGTTCATACAGGGATTTCGCAAGCAAAATGACAAGAAACTAAGCCCAATCCTTTGATTTAACGTTCCGCTATATAGATGATATCCTTTCACTGAATAACTCAAAGTTTGGTGACTATGGTGATAGTATCTATCCCATTGAACAAGAAATAAAGTATACCACAGATACAACTAGATCTGCTTCATACCTTGATCTGTACCTAGAAATTGACAATAAAGGCCGGTTGAGAACAAAACTTTACGACAAAAGAGATTATTTTGACTTTCAAATTGTGAATTTTCCATTTATGTGTAGCATCATTCCAGCAGCACCTGCATATGGAGTATATATATCTCAGTTAATACGATATTCCAAAGCTTGTGCTTCCTATCAGGATTTTCTTGATAGAGGGTTGCTGGTAACAAGGAAGCTACTGAACCAAGGGTTCGTGGTGGTTAGGTTGAAGGCATCACTTCGAAAGTTTTACGGTCGCCACCACCACTTAGTCGACCAGTATGGAATATCTGCGTCACAAATGACCACTAATAAGTTCCGTTTGTCATAATCACAGTCCCGTCCTTCTTTCCTTATTCGTGACTTTCCACCGAATGTGACCGGATTTTAACAGGAGTAACACGACGGGTGCCACTAGTGGAGCAGCAGATGCTTACCCTTCCGGAGCACCTGATCTCACTCACGGTTTTTTGTGGGGTTCGTGTTGCTCTGTGTTATGTTTTGTAATCAGTGTTTGTCTTTGTGTCTTTGTTTAGCCAAACGTTGTATGTTCTTTTTGATTTACGGTTTCTGGCTTCCCCTTTGGTATCTTCGAACTTACTCATGTCGACTTTATTCTTGAACGTCAAAGATATTAAACAAGTCGGCTTGGAATCATTCGTCTTAGCATGCTAATGGATCAGTATTTCGTTTTTCGTATATTTGATCCATTTTTTTTTTCAAAATTGACTAATTAAGGGAATCAACCACTGCAGTCTGATCTGCAAATTAATATCCGTCTTATACATTCATGTTGCCAATAGACAAAATTAATCTCAATGTCATTTAGTTACCAAATTCTACGTGAAGATATAACACAGTTTGTTACTGAATACATGCAAGATGCACTAACTGAGGCGGAATGTCCATTTATTAGGATTCAGCTAAAGAATGAAATATGAACGTTATGCAATTTCAGTTAAACTTTTTGCATGAGAACAGTCTTCTATCAGACTGTAATAACAGTAAATATATATTTACAAAGTAAATGAAAGATGGGTTAAATTTATATTCATAATCTTTACAAATGGCACAGTGAATGCCCGAAGCTTGAACTATTGTAAAGAAAGGAAAATTGTGTTGCCAATGACTTATTTTTGAATTTCTATTCCAGCTTTCAGCAAAGAAATTTAAAATCAATGTTTTGACGTTTAAAGTAACGTGGTCAACCTTTTCTGACAGCATTCATTCCAGAAAGTTTGGTAAATTTAATTATTAGTCTCGCTTGACACAATGATTTAATTAATGGTGTTTTCAGTTATATTTTACTTTTGCACCAGTTGCGTTTCGCACCAATATAAACATAATATAATAATATTGGTTAAGCGCATCTGTAAATTTCAAGCTGAAACAAGTAGGGAACTTTAATGTAAAAGACTTCCAGGTTGATATTGCTATGTCTAACTCCGATCATGACCATGATAATTCATTTTACTATATTGGACAACAATTTGGTTCAGTAAAGACGGTCTTACCCGTACTATTTTCCTACATATAGTCATACTGTTTGCTGATAAAAGTAAGACCTTGTGAAACCTGAGGTTGTAGCTTCCGACATTTAGATGTTACGGTTCATGCAAGGATCAATAGGAAAGATTTTTACGATATTGAATTTTGGTGTTGAATTGTACCATACGATAGCATTTCTATTTCTTTTTACATGACGATTACTGTTTTGAATGTGGCACTGTTAACAATTTTATTAAATATCGGGATCATTTTCTGGTAAGTCGTCTACTTAAACAGTGTATCACTACCTCATCGATAATTTCACTATTTCAATTTCATACCTTGACTAGAAGACACTGTATTTTAATGTGTAGTAACATATAATTTCTACCTCTGTTGTTATACGTCATACCTTAAAGAGATACATGCAGCTGGTATAAAAGACATTAAAAGACGTGTAAAAGAAATTCATCATTTTAGCGTACGATTGTTTACACATCTTAAATCATTATTTTAGTTCTTTGTGTATGATTTCTAAAAAAATGTAGTGCCAATTGTACAAAGGGCACAAACTCTAGTGTTTCCACAGCGTATTATCACCACAAAGGCTGAAACTGAAATTTTTACAGGATTTATTGGAAACGTAGGCAAACTAACAAAAATGTGTCTTTGAATCAAGCAACCCTTGACGAATGAATAAACCACATAAAAGCATATATATATACGGATAATCGGAGAAAAAAAAGTAAACACGATCAAGCATTAACAAGAAAAATTTATTCAACAAAACTACAATCAACAAAGAATCAAACACAAACGATGAGCAAACATAGACACAATACCAAAAACTAAAGCTAGGATAATAAAAACTCTCCAAAATACCGGGAGTGACATCGGGTGTCCCGGAATGGGTAAAAATGTCCTGCTACACATGTGTTACCAGTCGTCGTATTACCCTGTGTGTGTTAAGGCAGTAACAAGTCGTAAAAACGGTATGGAGAATGGGTAGCAAGTATGATATAGAGAGCATGTCCATAATCATCTGTGACTCGGACTCCCCATAATGCACTATAAACAATGAAATGTCTAAATAGACCAATTTTTGTCTGAATATTTTCTTATGAAGCTGAATTTATACAAAACCTTCTTAAAGATAAAAAGAAAAAAACATCTCGCCAAATTCTT
>JAOXYJ010076154.1:0-11675 GCA_028566555.1 Lithophaga nigra
TCCTCAAATATTCGTCCGCATAAAAAGGTTAATAAGAAAGCTCAGTACCTAGGTTGAAATCGAATCTCTGTCGTATTTAACCAAAGAAAGGTACAGCGATTGAAACGTACGTCAACATTACCATTTACATGATTCCTCATTACACCATTCCCCATATACGATTTCCCACTCCCCATTGAACCATCCCCCTAATACACATTATATACCATTCCCCCTACACGATTCTACATTTTTTTACACAATATCCCATTTCTGTTTGATTACAAGTTCAAAGTAAAATTTATTCAAATGAAAGGTAAAAAAAATTATAATAAATAAATTGAAAATAATAATAACAATAATAAGAACAATCGTTTTCATTTGTTCATTGGTGAATATCAATACACGATTCCCCATTCCCCATTTACACTATAACCCACTGAGCCATTCCCAATACACGTAAATTTGCTAATGTTGAACTTTTCAATCCTTCTACACAGAAAGTAAACTTACATGAATAATTTTATCCAAGTTGAAAACCTGTCTATTTCGATCTTTACTTAATTGATATATAGCACTGTAAACATTCAAGCTTAGCGCACTGGTCTAGCACAAGTACGCATGAAATTATGGATCGTCATGATTTAGGTAAAAATTGCTGCCTCAGCAATATTTAGCACTTTTGTAGTCATTTGTGTGTATTTGTTAGTGATTACCGAATAGCTTAGGATTCGATCCCTTTAGAGAAAAATTACCGTTTGCTTGTTGTAGGTCGATGGTACTGTCTATGTCGATCAATGACAATGTGTGTGTGTCCTTTACTCTTGATAACATTTCTTCCTTGGCATCGTTAAGGTAAGCGCATCTATATCGACATGGCAACTGGCGAACTTCCTTATGTTGAGCTTTTTTGGAGTTCAAAACATTCATCTAGAAGCTTCGGTCATCTACATTTGGTAGCGTTGCTTAACATCTATATCGGGAATTCTCAGCGGAAATTTAGCACAAGAGATTGCCTTCCTTTCACATCATGAGCTTGATTTACAGTAACCGAAATGTAGCTCGAGCTTATAATTATGTATGGTACTAATATTTATATATTGTCGTATAATTTCTCAGGATTGATGTTCTTTTTCGGTCAAAAAACGACTAACCTTTAATTATGTATTGCACATATTTGTCTACTTTTTCAGAATGTTGGATACCCGGTTATGATTTTGATACATCTACAAACACTTGCATGAAACTTTATACATCACCAAAAACGTGGAACAACGCAAGATCTCAGTGTTTGAATGACGGTGGAGATCTTCTCAACATAGAAACGTTAGAGAAATGGAAGTTTGTGGTCAACTTCATTAACTGTAAGTACATTTTCAGAATTAAAGGGACGATCTGTAAACGTCCGTATCAAATCATATATATTTGTACGAAGTATGTCATTAACTCAACCAAAGTTTCAAAATACTATAGAAATACGGCGCAGGTATATTTGATAAATAGTCTGAAAATATTACATAAATGTAAAATAAAAAAGCCGAAATTGAATATAAAATCCAATGACCAATACTTATTTTCATGCCTAACTTGCGACATTCAATATTGTAAAATTTGACCTACACGGTTAAAATCGAAAATGCAGTCTATAACTATTTTGTTATGCTGTCATTTTTTCGGACTTTTAAAAAATGCATTTTTTACTTTCAATAGTTTACTTTTTCTATATAGTCTTCCGAATGCTTGGGTTCTAACAGAACCGATGAAGTTAAAACAAAAACCGCGGTCTCATGGTAAAACTTAAGAATTTTTTGCGTTTATTTGCTACTACTGGGTCGATGCCACTGGTGGACTGTTAGTCCTGGAGGATATCACCACCCCAATAGTCAGCCCTTCAGTGCTGACATGACATCAGTTTTTACGGATGATGCTTTCAAACAATATCCAAATTTTGCAGTCATAAAATCTTATAAAATTTTATAAATCTAAGGTTTATCTTACATAGTTCCTAGGTATCCTTAGCCGGATTTGGCTACTCTTTTTTGGACTTTTTGATGCATTTTTTTCACTGTCAGTAGTTTGGTCTTTCTACATGGTCTTCCAAATCTTTGGGTTCTACCAGTACTGATGAAGTTAAAAACAGCAACCGCGGTCTGCTGGTAAAAAATTAGGTAGTTTTTGCGTTTATATGTGAGAAGTTGTCATTTAAAACGCTATCCAAACAAAACAGTACGGAGACTGTTGACCGGCAATTAAAAAAGTTCTTACATCTGTATTTTTATTCTAAATTATGAAAGATATTGAGAGGAAATTGTATAAAAATATAACAAGTGTTAAATACAGTATAGATATATGTCAAAAGTGGACACACCTTATTTCTTATCGTGAAAAAGCAGACTTATGTAAACAAACAGTCAAACCTGTATATAAAGGTTACCCTCGGGAACAAGAAAAACTGACCTTAAAAGAGAGGTTACCTTTGAATTGAGGTTCAAGTTACATAGATATTATTACAATGGGAAAAGAACAGGGTGACCTTACAAGACAGGTTTTTGCTTCATAGAGGTGACCTTTATAGCAGGTTTGACTGTATTTAGATGTATATTTAGAGCATGTGTATCTCCGATTGTTTCATGTGTTTTTCGATTTATTATAGATTTTTAAAACACATTAAAATTGATAATTAAACTATCAAATAGCAAACATTAATGTAAGTTTTCACGACCGATAAAACTATATTATTTGACAAATTAAAAATATCAGACCTTAACCCCTGGTATTGTTCTTCTGAAGCTTATGGACTTGGTAATTTCTTAGTTTTTACTGCTTGTTTTTCTCCTCGTGCTCATTGGCTTTTTCTACATTATAGGCGACAGAAACAATACTTGGATAGGATTACTTGGTAGTAACTGGACAAGTGGAGAAATCTTCCAAAATGTGTATAATCTGCCAAATAATGAGTTACTTTTTAAAGAAAGTCAAGGTAAAAACTGTGGAAGGATCAAGTTTAATTCAAAGTTTGAAATAATCAGATCTGTCCCATGCAGTTGGGAACGCAGATATATTTGTGAACTTCAGGTGTCTAGTTAGGCATAAACAGAAAGGAATGACTACATATTTGTCAACTTCCCGTATATAGTTAGGCATAGACACAAAAAGTATTGCAATCCGTTGTTAATGAAGTGACAATTTATACCATACTTACTAGTAGATCTGGATAAACAATATTGTAGGAAAAAGGTAGACCACTATCATCAAACCATCATTTTCAACACATAGGGGTTATTAAAATACATCAAGAAAACTGATATATGCATATAATTTAGATAATGGCTATATTTTTACCTGTAAAAAGGATACCTAACAGAATTATCCAGTTATCGTTGAATTGGTAATAAATTTCCGTAATAACCGAGATAACTCTATTCCGTTTGAAAATTTGCGCATGGCAGATGGTAATTTTATTGATTTGATGGTGAGTGTAAGCGAAATTAGTGAAACAAATAGTTGCGTCAGTAAATCTTTGATGTAAACAAATATTCAAATACAATACAGTTATCGCTCTTGTAGTCAAGTTCAAGCCTATACATCGTATAGTTTACCCTTCCAATTTTTGGGTGTCATCTAATGAAATCGGCGTGGCATCACATATTGTAGCAATGTCAATTAACACTAGGTGGAGCAGCTTTTGGGGAAACCATTATACAACTGGTTGAATAATTTTCCTTCAGACCTGTGTCACTTCCGGGGTTTCAAGCCTAATATCTCAGGTTATTAAACGATAACTGACGATGCTACATGTTGCATTACAGTAGATACTGTAAAAAAATGACCAAAGAAACTTTACATTCTAAAATGAGGTGCTGTAAACGTCAAATGAATAAACCCGTAGTACTCAATAAACCATGACCAGCACACATAGACGACGTCACAATGCATTTCGTGCATAAAAACATCAGATTAATGGAAACGGCGTGGTCCGATGTAGTGTGAAATCAGGCCCGTTTTTATATATTTTGTCGAAATGAATTATAGCGCCCCATGGTTTGTGTTCGATTGTACCACGGAAAAGGTCGTATTTTTTATCCTTCCCTCCGCTGCGCAACTCTAAAGCTAAAATTTTCACAAAATAAGGCTGACCCGTGGTAAAACGACGTACTGCCATACATTATTTCTTAAATCAACTTGAACATTATATTTTTTATAAAACATATAAATGTAAAAACTCTATTTGTAATTTGGCATCTTTTTAATACCTGTAATAAAGGTTCAGTTTGGCTGTTTGAATATTATCACTTTCAGTAGTGTTTTGGCTATATCATGATTACCAGATTTTAGTGTATAGGGCCCAGACAATTAAACGTATGTAGCTGACCGGTGAAGCTCCTGTATATTGGCTCGAACCCATGTCAGTGGTATTGTGCTAGATGTCATTACATAGGGACTTTAAGCACTTAGCCCTGGTCCTCTTTCGCTATGTTTATAGGATTTTGATTACCAAAAACCTTCATCGAGTGACTGAAGAACAAATAAACTCATGAATGCATGTAGCGCAGGAATGAGTTTTATTGTTGTTCGTTGACAAGAGGAATATTTCTGATAATAAAAATCCTGGATTGGTAATACTTTTTATTATATAGAACTTTTTAAATATTATTTAGTAATTTCATACTGAATTTAAAATGTACTACGTTTTCCGTTATTGGCTGTTCAAGGACTTTTCGTATTGTCACGTCACCACAATGAAATATCGAGTTTCTATTACTCAGAAATCACGATCTTTCATTGTCATTTATGTAATAATAAACGTCAATATTTTAATCAATTTGATAATTCAAGTATTTTATAATAGTGACATATGCATTTCTCAGTGGAAAAATTCGTGATCAGATAGAGATCAAAATCTCCTGTTAACAGAATATTAATGCTTTGTTACAATTCTATCTTCATTACAAAACGCTTTTTTTTTGGTAAAATAACTTCTTGTTGCAAATTACGAAGACCACAATCTGTATATTGGGGATATATGCAGTAATATTAATAATTAAGAAATAATTCATAGCGGCAGAGATTTATTCTAAATTAAACCATGAATTATTTCGATTTACACATGGTCAAAGAAAGACACACACACACACACACATATACACGCACACACAGAGTCAGACAAACAGATAGAGGTGGAAAGAAATCAAATCCTGTCTATTAAAACGAACTCGCTAACTCTACCCGAAAATAATTTTCCATGGCGAAAGAAATATTTCCCTACATCACGCAACAAAGTTTTGAAGTGTAAAATCAGTTCCGTTGTGTCGCAACGATATATTCTGTCTTGATCTTCGTCTGTCGGCAGATATCGTGTTAAAAGAAACAGTAGAAGCACCCAGAAGATCTCAGTGGAATTTGGTAAGTCCAGCTGCAGTTAATTATCCACATTGATATAGACTATATGGTGGAGCAGCCTCCCGTGCTCCCTTTACTCAATTGATCCTCATCAAAGTTATAGTTGTAACAATGCTTAACGTGTTCATATGTTGCAATGTTTTATTGATAGGTGACCGTTAGTTCTACCAAAACTGAAAAAACAGCATTATTAACAAACGAGGACGTATGTATGGGTGCCTTTAAGAAATACAGACGAAAAAAAGGAATAACTCTTTAATGGCTTGTTAGTGTAGTACTTCTATTTATAATATTTAAATATTATATACAATAAAGCACCATATTACAGTTGGGTTGTTTGCTTATCAAATGATTTAAACGCATGTCAGAATAAAGATTTTTGTCAATAACACAACGTAATTGGTTTTAATTCAAACGCCGTGCTGTGTAAATTAGTTGGTGATAACCATTCAGACTAGAGCAAAAGGACAATATATCATTTAAAACAATAATTTCATCCTGTCTTTGACATAAAGCAAAATTAAAGGCACAAATATTTAGAAATTCTTTGTTTTTTGTTTGCTAATTGATTTCCATTCATTTAATTCATTATTGCAAAAAACGCATACGATAGATAAAGTTTAATTTTAAAGTTAAACTTTGGTCAGACTGGAGATTGCTAGCAAAATTATATTCATTCTTTGCTCGACCAGTTTTAGAATACAATGGTGTCATATAAGCTTCTAACAAATAATTTGTGCAGGCAAATCATCACAGTGGAAGTAAACTGTTATCAATTGAAAAACAATATGTCAAATTTTGTTAGGGATATAATTATGCGATGGCAAAAGTACAAATGTTCTACTTTAATTATCTATCCGCTTTAAATCATAATAATTATTGCAAAACTATTTATAATGCTCTGAACTCAAACATTACTCTTGGTATACGCACTAGCATTATACTATAGTTTTTGTCTCCACTCATCTATTTTGTTGCGGAATATAATGAACGAACCTTCAAAAAGGTATAATATCAACATTCTCCGAGAAACGAATGAAATAAAACTCCCCCTAATCCAATATACCAACCTCTTACCCCCAAAACAAACAAACAAACAAACAAAATAACAACAGCGGAAGTGTTATTACTACAGCTGGCAGTGGTACTAGGCAAATTCATTATATCTGCCTAAGAAATGGTGATAGCACCTTTTATCGAGCATATATTCCCCAAAAAAGTTTCACCTTCTCCTTTCATTTACTTTAATCAACTTCTGTTCTCTAGAGAAATGAGAACGTAATCGATTGATATATACTACCTTATATTTATTAAAAAAATGTAAATTATCTTAAACTATTTGCATACGATCTATATTGATGGATATACATTTTAAATTCTTATTTTTGAATATATGTAATCGGATTTAATAAAGTTTAAGCGTCTTTTTGAATAATTGATCATTATCTATTTTATTCTAGTTGTATGTACGATTTATTCAATACAGTGATAATCTGCTCCTGCAGCCGCCCCTATTCATCAACAATCAGTATGGAAAGGTTAAACGAATGCTGACCTGTAATAAATGGTCACCTTTCTGCTTTGGTCACCTTCTAATGCTTTCCTGGCTGACCTCTAAATACAGCTTAAAATGTATCTTTACATGGAATATGTCTGGTTCAGGAGATTCCTAATGCAGATGTACGTATTTTACCTTCTCTTTATAAACTGAATACAGTAATGCAAACCAGCATACGCCGTCTTCCCAAATTCACACAAGTGGTCTACCACGATTACATTTTCAAATATTGTCAGCCGTTATCGAGAACCAACTTTTCCACCCTATTTAACTATTTTGATTCTAATTAAGGAGACACTATAAAACAGCAGAAGTCCACTTTTTGTACTAAGTTGTATTAACCTTTACTCAACCTGTCTGAATTTTTGAAAAAATATTTACTGTATTTACTTAATCTTAGTCTTGGTAATACATAAATTGTCTGAAATGGTCTGAATTAATTCTGTTTTTCTGAAAAACAATCAGAATTCAGTCTGACATCAGACTTGACGAAATCTTCATCAGTCTGAAAGAGTCTGCACTACTCTCGATCTTGTCTGAACCAGTCTGTTAGAGTCGTAATTAGCCTTGAACTTGTCTGAACCAGTCTGAAAATGTCTTGACAAGTCTCAACTATGTCAGTCTGCTCAGTCTGGTTCAGACGAAATCATGACCAATTCAGACACTTTCAGACGGGTCGAGACAGTGATACTTCTGAAATCAGACTGGTTCAGGCAGGTTAGAGACTAATTCAGACACATTCAGACTGGTCAAGACAGTATTTAGACTGAAGTCAGACTAATACAGAGAGGGTTGAGACTACTTCAGACACTTTCAAACTAGTCAAGACAGCGTTAAGACTAAGGTCAGACTGCTTCAGACAGGGTTGAGACTTATACAGGCACTCTCAGTCTAGTCAAGGCAGTATTAAGTCTTAAATCAGACTGGTTCAGGTAGGATTGAGACAAATCCAGACACCTTTCGACTGGTGAAAACAGTGTTAAATCTGAAGTCAGACTGGTAGAGACTGTGTTGAGAATAATTCAGACACTTTCCGATTATTCAAGATAAAGTTAGGCCTGACGTCAGACAGATTCATAGAGGGTTAGACTAATTCTAAAGCTTTCAGACTTATCAAGACATTGCTAAGTCTGAAGTCAGACTGGTTCAGGCAGGGTTGAGACTAATTCAGACACGTTCAGCCTTATCAAGACATTGTTAAGGCTGAAGTCAGTCTGATTCAGGTAAGGTTGAGACTAATTCAGACACTCGCAGACTGTTCAAAACAGTGTTAATGTCTACAGTAAAACTGGTTCAGACAGGTTAGAGACTAATTTAGACACTTATAGACTGGTCAAAATAGTGTTAAGTCAAAAGTCAGACAGGTATAGACAGGGTTGAGACTAATTCAGGCACTCTCAGACTGATCACGGCCGGTCAAAATTAAGTCTGAAGTCAGAGTGGGACAGTCAGGGGTGAGACTAATCCGGACACTTTCAGACTGGCCAAGACAATGTTAAGTCTGATGTCAGACTTGTTCAGGCAGGGTTGAGACTAATTTATACACTATCAAACTTGTCAAGACAGTGTCAAGTCTAAAGTCAGACTGGTACAGATAAGGTTTAGACTAATTCAGACACTTGTAGACTGGACAAGACAGTGTTAGGTCCGAAGTCAGACAGGTATAGACATGGTTAAGACTAATTCAGACACTTTCAAACTAATCAGGACAAAATTACGTCTGAAGTCAGAGTGGTACAGACATGGGTAAGACTAATCAAGACACTTTCAGACTGGTTAAGATAGTGTTAAGTCTGACGTCAGACTTGTTCAGGCAGGGTTGAGACTAATTTATACATTCTCAGACCTGTCAAGACAGTGTCAAGTCTAAAGTTAGACTGATACAGATAGGGTTGAGACTAATTTAGACACTTTCAAACTGGTCAAGAATATATTAAGACTAAATGTAGACGTTTTAGACAGGGTTGAGACTTATATAGACACTCGCAGACTAGTCAAGACAGTGTCAAGTCTGAAGTCAGACTGGTTCAGACAGGATTCAGACTAATTCAGACACCTTCAGACTGGTGAAGAAAGTGTTAAGTTGAAGTCAGACACATATATACAAAGTTGAGACTAATCAGACACTTTCAGGCCAAAACAGTGTCACGTCTGAGGTCAGACTGGTACAGACAGGATTGAGACTAATTCAGGCGTCTCCAGCTTATGATGTATACATTTCACGGTTAATTCGCTACGTGAATGTGATTTGTACAGTGACTTTCTAAACAGAGCGCAATTTGCTGTCAGAGAAGCTACTTAGCCAGGGTTATGTTCAGCCTTTGTTAATATCATCACTACAGAAATTCTATGGCCGATATTATGATTTGATAGATCGTTATGATTTTTCAATCTCACAAATAAGACTTGATATCTTTATTTAGATACTAGATTTAACACTCGATGGAATTGGCTTCTTCTCGGACATTTCCACTTACAATGTGTCGGCAGTCGTCAACGGAGCAGGACATACTTACCATTCTACAGCACCTGATATCATCCCCGGTTTCTGTGAGGGTTCACATTGTAAGTGCTTTGCGTCGTCTTGTTCTTCTGTTTACTCTTTTCTTTGGGGTTATATTGTCTTCTTGTCGTTTTTATGTTTTTTCCGTTTCTGTCTTCACAATTGTGCTTTGTCTTTTGTAGTTGTTCCTACGGTATTCTATTGCCGATATTAGACTAGTCAAGACAGTGTTAAGTCTGAAGTCAGACTGGTTCAGACAGGGTTGAGAATATTTCAAACACTCTCCGACTAGTCAAGAAAGTGTGTGGTATAATAACGATCTATGATACCAAACTTAGTGCACAATATGCACATTTCGACAAATAATTTCTCAACAGTTGTGCTCGAGGCCGAAAAACATGGAAAAACAAAACAATATCGAAAAGGTTGTAGAGCAGACATTCTGAAGTCGGACTGGTACAGATAAGGTTACAACTAACTCAGACACCCTTCAACTGGTTAACACAGTGTTAAATCTAGGGTTGAGACTAATTTAGACTCTCTCAAACTGGTTAAGACTATGCTGTGTGAAGTCAGACTGGTACTGATAGGGTTGAGACTAATTAAGATACCTTCGACTATTCAAAATAGTGTTAAGTCTCAATTTAGACTGGTTCAGACAGGATTGAGACTAATTCAGACACTTTCGACTATTCAAAACAGCGTTAAGTCTGAAGTCAGACTTGTGCAGACAGGGTTGAGACTAATTCATACTCTTTTAGACTCTTAAAGACTATATCAAGTCTGAAGTTTCGACTATTTTAGAATAAACAAAAAATGTTCAAATTGATTTAGACATTGTAAGTACTACCAAGACTTGGGCCAAAGTACAAGGAAGCGTAGTATACCGAAATTCAAGACCCGTAAAATCCTTGGGAATACACAATATTGAGAAAAGAATTGGACATGATAGCATGAACTCCATAAGGAGTGAGACCGGGTCCTTCGACAGGGTAAGCGTCTCCTTCTATGCATGCATCACCCGTCATGCGAAAACTTATGTCCAATAAATAAAAGTAATGGTCAAGAATAAGTCAAATCTGTCTAATTTGTCTAAAACAGACAATAGATTTTTGCAGATGTAACCCTTCTTTTCAACGCGGAAATCTTTTTGTCAAGTTTCATGACAAACGTCAATTCTATCATTCACTGATTTTCTTTAAATATCATTTATTTATTTATTTATTATTATTCTTTCTGGCTGTTATACATTTTCATTCCTCATGATCCGTGTCACAGATTTGAACAAAAAGCTATATTTATTGAACATTGTAACGTAAATGGATTTTCATCTATATTAGTTCAGGGGATTATTAGTCTGAAACAGAACTGAACAGAATGCTCTTTATTGTGGTTTTGTAAGCCCAACATATATTAGTCTTTAAAAACCTGGTTTACTTCGAATATCTTTCATGAAGTATGCCGGACGTTTTAGATGGGAAAGTTGTACCACTTAACTGATTTTGAATGTTTATTCCTACTGCAAACAGAGGCAAGTGCAAATATTGGTACTAGCATCTATGTTTGTTAAACATTTAAAGTAATTTCAACATACATTACTGTGTGTACCACGTGCCTCAGAAAGTGATATTTTTTGTGTAAAAATAGATCTAATATGCCATATATGACATATCTTTATACTTTATTCAAAGTCACTTAGTCGTAACTAAATCTGGAGAAAATAATGGTAATAAAAACCATATTTGGGCGCATTTTCTTCCATTTTTCCTAGCAAATTCGACTTAGTGGTAGGTTGCAGGAGCCTCAGAGAAACCTGAAATGTTTCAATAAACATAATTCTGATTCTTTCAACTTACTTTTGTGGTTGCATTTTTTCTCTTCTTTATTTGTTATCTATACCAAAATACCAAAAGATACCTTTTCACTGCAGCCATGAATATTTCTTTTTCTAACACAAAAATTATTAGGCAAGCCTATTGATTGATCATGTCAACAAAATATCATATATCATATATATTTTACTAGAGGCTCAACTGAGACTGTATCATTCACCTGGTTTCACACTGACCACCTCCGAATGATTTACAAGAAGAACTTCAAGTGCATTTCCCATAGGGTCCAATGTTTAACTATGTTTAACAATGGTGTCCATCTTCCAATTTCAATCTGCACCAAAAACAAAGTCTTGGTAAAGGATTTTTTGGACATGATTAGCTTTAACTCTCTTAGTCATTT
>JAOXYJ010076265.1:0-32329 GCA_028566555.1 Lithophaga nigra
AGCCGTGCATATATACTACTGACCTTTGACCTTACTTCCAGCGTCTGTGACGTTACCTTGAACTTACCCATGACGTCATATCGATCTCCTCAAGGATCCACCCGGCACCACCCGAAAAATGCGCGGTTTCTCGTCCCTTTATACTACTATCATACAAGATTCACCTCGTGTCTAGTCCAGAAGGGCAAGCATTAAGTTAAATAATACGAATAAATTAAAAAGGGTGTGGGGGGTTGCCCTGCTGCAAAAGACACTAAGGGACGATGCTACAGAATCATATAGGATTCGCCTCGTGTCTAGTCCAGAAGGGCAAGCATTAAGTTAAATACGATTAAATAAATAAATTATATTTATTTATTGCATAATACACCCATGTGGGTCAAGCAACATACATACATGTACAAAATAAAAACATACATATCTCCCATTTTTCTATTATAACATTTCAGTAAGATTATTTGACCGACGTAAACCTCATCTTAATTCTAATGACTGTTTAATAAAGGTACAAATTGCTGGCAAAAGGTTTAAATTTGGATTGAGTAAAAACTGAAGTTGAGTTAGTGGGGACATATTTGGAAATGATGAAAGATTATACATCATAGCTTGTGTTTTAATGAATGAAGATAGAGGAAATCGGCCTAAATTCTAGAATTGCTGAAAAATGACAAGCTGTTTTTAAGGGTCTAAGATTATTTTATAATGCTGCGTTCACACGTACGTTTAATGCGCATCGAATGCGTATCGAAAACGTTTTCGATGCGCATTCGATACGCATTACGTGTGAACGCAACATCAAAGATATGTTGCTGGTTAAGGAGTTTTTAATACGTATTTATTTAATGCGCATCGAATGCGCATCAATTCGCATTACGTGTGAACCACAGTGGTGTGAACGCAGCATTACAAATTAATTGATTCACAAAAAGTGCATATTAATACATAAATAATACAAATAGACATATAAGAATTAATTAAAGGTTTTAAAAACTTATATTAATTCGTCTCCCTATAAAGAAACATCTCGAAATCTAAAATTTTGGATGATGCCATCAAATAAAAAGAGCTTGGTTGTAATCTTAGAAATGATTTAAATATTCTACAGATTTGAATATACCAATTATAAACCATCTAGATATTTTCGGTAAGTTGAAAGAGCTTGAAACTATAAACAAAGTGATAATATCAGACATTAAGAGACGTTTTAGATGCTAAAACATATCAAATCAAGTATAGTTTTAATTCTATCTATAAAGATATCTCTCTACTGAATGCACAGAGTTACTGAAATCATGCTTGAAGGATACATTCCCGATGATGAAATATCAAGCCTCTCAACACCACACGAGTATCGAAAACAGTACGTCCGAAGATTTAATACTGCATTGTCATTAAACGTGTAGAAAAACAAGACGGGTTGCAATGCCAATATTTAATATCTGTGTAATGTGGTGATAAGACTGTCAATATTAGTATCGGTAAAAACAAGTTTTAGTGTTCTAACAACAATATCGAATTTATATCCTTTGTGAATAAGTTTATTAAATGGATCAGTTAGTCTCCGTGGATCAGTTTTGAATTCATAAGCTTTATATGTGATATTACCATAAAAAGCAGGATGAGAAATTCCATTTTTTACCAAAAAGCTTCATTTGCAGCCATATTTTTGAACTAAATCCTTGTAACGATCGAATATAAAATTTTGTAAAAGTCTTAAGAAGTATGTGATATCTATATCCTTGCTGCAAGAGTTTACCAGTGAGATGAAGATTGCCATCGTTGAAATCGGAAACTTTAGTGCAAACACGGGCAAATCGAACAAGTTGTGAAATATACACACCATGGGGCTAAGGGCACATCCCCGTCAAGAAAAGGAAAATTTACTATTGGAAAGGAAAAATCGTCCCTTTTATCATAAATTTTACTAATTAAACGACCCTGTTCAATAGTTAAGTTCAATTCTAAAAAAGGAGTATGGGCATTGCTGGTGTTAGATTTGGTTAAAGTAAGTTCTTTTGGATAAATTTCTGGAGCAAATTTATAAAATTCTGGATTGTTTAAAGCCAAGACGTCATCCAAATATCTAAAAGTGTAAAGTTGATCAACCAAATCCTGTTTTGTAGGGTCTTTTTGAATCTTTGCCATAAATTGAGACTCAAAGCAATAAAGGAACAAATCTACTATTAAGGGAGCGCAATTGGTACCCATTGGTTTTCCAACTATCTGCCGATAAATTGTGTTGCCTAATCGCACGTACATATTATCCAAAAGGCATTCCATTGCTCTAATCAAATCAGACGATGTCCAGTTTGTGTATTTATCGTATGTTTTATCACCAAAAAAGGAATTGTATTTATATGTATAAACTATCCGACGTTTTGAACGACCAATTAATAAGATAATAAAGCTTTTCTTTGATAAGTGTATGCGGTAAAGTGGTATAAAGGGTAGAAAAATCATAGCTGTCTATAGTGGTATAGTCTGATTTAAAAAAAAAGGAGAGTATATATTTCGCAAAGGTTTCTTAGAAAATATCATATACTAATTTAGTTTTATTTGGATTAAAATTAATCTTCCATTGCCTAGACCATCTGCCTAGTTTTCAAGATCCTTAAAATATTTGAATATCTTGATCATTCGTCAGTAACCTAAGCAATGTAGTGTCATATATCAGCGAATAATTTTATACTACTGTTTACTATTAACATTAACCGACATTAATATAGTTCATGTATATCAAAAATAACAAGGGACCCAAAATAGAGCCTTGTGGGACCTGCTTGGATATACTTTGTACTAGAACATTTACCATTAATAACAACCTGTTGGGACCTACATGTTAAATAATTAACAAACCGTTTCAGTAAACTACCACATATACCAAACTCTTTCAGTTTAAATATTAAGCCTTCATGCCATACCTTATCAAAGGCTTTTGAAACATCTAAGAACATGGTTGCTGGACTAATGTGGAAAGTTCCTTAGTTGTCCTCTTTCAAAGTAGAGTATTCACCAGCCCAGTAGTCAAACTAGTTTGACATGAATATTACTACACATTGTTATACAAAAAAATGCAGTATTCATCAAAATGCTAAACATGAAATTATGAGGCTTCATTCCTTGTATAACACATGGTAGATGTCCTTTCTACTGAAATGGCTACATAGTTCGGAATTTTTTGGTTATGAGTACTTCTTTTTACAATGTTTGTATCTTGGTATTCTTTTAATTGGTTTTAATGCTGCTGATCAGAGGTTACTCCTTTAAACACGTGAACAGCATAATCAAAGTTCACAATATCTATGCAACATTGGTAAATTTGTATTATATCCGATAATCCCGCTCGCCAATCTCGATGACCGCCACTGAGTTAAACAATGGACCCAATTAGGAAATTCATTTAAAAATATTCTCGTCTGGAACTACTTGCTTAATTGGAAAAATTTTGTTTGGAATGGTCACCAGTGGGCCCCTTTCAGTATTGTATCTGATGACCCTGCTCGCCAACCAAGATGTATGTCTCGGCCGAGCTTAGTTTATCATAAGACCCTTTGATAAATTTATTAGGAAATCTTTTTTGTCTGGTACTACTTGCTTAATTTGATTAAAAGTTTGTTGGAATAGTCACTAGGTGTGTCCCTCTCAGAATTATTTCCGATGACCCCACCTGCAAACAAAGATGTCAGAATAAGCCAACATAGTTTGATAGATGACCCTTATAAGAAATTCATGTAATAAGTTTTCTAAACCCGCCGGCTCTGTTTGAACCAAAATTAAATTGAATGATTTAATGTTAACTTGCCACTGCATGCCATTTGGAGCCATTGGTTCTAAATCATTTGTTTCTAATGCTTAGTCCTTAATCATTATTTCATATTCCTTAATTCCTAATTCTTGATTCTTAATCCATAATTCTTAATCGTTAAATTTTAATTCCTAATTCTTAATCCTTAATTCCTAATTCTTTATTCCTAATTTTTACTTCCTAATTCTTAATACTTAATTCTTAATTCTAAATCCTTAATCCTTAATTCTTAATCCTTAATTCCTAATCCTTAATTCTTAATCCTTAATTCCTAATGCTCAATTCCTAATTCTTAATTCCATATTCTTACTTCCTAATTCTTAATCCTTAATTCCTATTCCCTAATTCCTAATTCTTATTTCCTAATTCTTATTTCCTAATTCTTAATCCTTAATTCATAATTCTTAATTCAATATTCTGAATTCATATAAATCCAAATCCTTAATTCTACACTTTGAACACCTTCATTTCGTATCTAAAATTCTAGCTATACTGGAATATAACCATATAAAGCTTAGAGCTCTCATGGCAAAATTTCTACGGTCGGATAACTAAGTTAATATTATACTTATGAGATTTGTAGGTGCGAAATTAATCGAATTTCTTTTCATATATAAAAAATAAAGATCAAAATTAAAAACTACTACCAGTCAATACAGTATTTATAAATGCTGAATAACTTTCTGAAGATGTGTAATAATTTTACACTTGTCGTGTAATAATAATCTAACTCTGAAACACACACACTGGTGAGATGTCGTTTCCAATTATAAAACACTTTCAACAAGTAATTGTATAACCATAGAGCAATCCCCGGAATGTTCAAAACCATAAAAATGTCAAAGTTAGAAGAAAAATACATCCAGGTCACAGTTGTTACTGTAAAACATTCGAAGATGGAGGGAAAGAAAGAGGTACGTATTCTTATAATAATTAAGTAAATTTCGTTCGTAAAAATTATATTGTATTTTGGTTTAAAGATATTATTCATTGACATTTTCAATAAGAAATAATAACAAATGTACTTTAGCAGAACTTAGTAAATAAAGCGTAAGAGAATATTTTCCCGAAAAAAAAACAACATTAATTCCATTTCTGTACAGTTAATTCGAAAGTATTCCTCATATTGTCCCATAAATACTTTTGGAGCACTTGGAGTCCTGTGTGTTTATAATTTATAATATAGAGCCTATAAATATATTAAGTATTGAATTACTTTTTCATCTGGTACTAAACATAAAATCACTCGCATCAGTTTACACAGAATTCTGTTTTATGAACCATACCGATGTATGAAAAAGATAATACATTTATCAAATTAGATTAAGAAATTGTGTGTAGAAACTCTACAATTGACATACAAATGTAATTGAATGGGTCGTTAAAGTGTCAGTCTTTAGTTCAGACTGTATTGATGAATGTTACGTCTGTGGGTAGCCGGACCTTGAACGCAATTTGCATCGAGATCCTGTACTGCAAGAAATGTGTCTCTAAAAAAGAGAACAAAATTAATGAAAAGGCTTTAATCAAAAAGGCCAATTTATGAGAAAAATGCAAAAGAATCATAAATTAATGAGAAAGATAAAGTTCTCTTTGCAAACTGTTTTTATACACCAATAGTGGAAACTGGGAATTTTCTCTTCACATGCTAATTTTATTGACGCACATATAGCTTAATTAAGCTTATTAACAAGGCACTCGACCATTAAACAATGAAAATTGTGTAAGATGATAATCATGAAATCATCTCTTCAAAAGTCAATTTTGAAGGTTAATGTATTACCCTGTAGCGGAGCAAATAAAACACACAATTACTAATTAAAATACCTCCAACTATGTGGAATTTATAAATAACCTAAGTGTTGGATTACTGTTACATCTGGTATGTAGTAACCTTGAAATCGGTTATCATTTTGAAGTTCATATCAGTTCACACAGATTATGTCACATAACCCAGACTGATTTAATGAAAACATGTTTCTAAAGAGGAATAGATTGTGTGCAGAAATGGACACTTGTATGCCTTTCTTAAAAAGAGCAATATTTTGTAAGAAACAATATGTATTATTGAAATAATTAAAACTATAATGCATCAAAACAGAAATGAATTGGTTGTGAAAGTGCCAGTCTTTTGTTTAGACGGTATTGATTGGTGTTACGTCTGTTGGTAGGCGGAGCTAGTAGGAGGATTGCATGTGTGTGTCTGGGATTTTGTCATCTCTAAAGATGAGAAGAAGGCTATGATCAAATATCATAAAAGCCTACTTATGAGAAAAATGTCTCTAAAGAAGAGAACAGAAATAAATGAGAAAGGCTATGATCAAATATCAGAAAAGCCTATTTAAACTCATTACTTAATGAGATAGAGATAGAGCTAATCAGTATGTAAACATTCTGCTGATTACACAATAATGAGGGAACTATATACCCTCACTTTCTATTCAACACAAATAGTGTAATGCAGTACAAGTAGATTTTATTTAATGTGCCAGCTCACACAAATGAAAGTTCAGTTCTCATCAAAGACGGAATATTGAAGTGACCTTGTCCAATTAATAAGGTACTTGAACCATTCATTTTAAAACAAGAATAAAATGCATAAAAATGATAATTATGAGATTATTCCTGCAAAATGCAGTTTTGAAGCTGATCGAGTGTATTGCCTTGTAAGATAGCACACAATTTCTAATAAAAAGATAATGATGATATTAATTTATCACTGTAAACTCAGGATGTATCATGGCTCTATAAATTCATATCAGAAATGAAAGTGAATTTACTTAGTAATTCGAATATATATATATGCACTGAATAGAAAATGTGCACAAACTATTTTTACGAATAGACCAATTTCTGTAATTGGCACAAGTTTACTGAAAGGTGTTCTTCAATACTGAACAATATAAAACTTGATATTTACTGGATACATTGCTTACAATTTAGCAATCCAAGTATAGGATTAAGCAGACCAGGCGTCGGGCCCCTTACATGTCATTTGTAGAATATAATGATGAATAAATCAATTACGTAATCTATGATGTAATAAGGCTTGGGCTCCTGGTGATGAACATGGCCTTGGCCAAGTATAAAAAATACAAAACTTGGTCTAAGTAGATGTTCGAAACGCCGGTTGATCTGATTTGCTATGCTTGGATGGGATACGGCCTCGTTTGTTTACAAATACATTATATTTCGTGTTAGAAACTCTACTGTGTGAGGAATGCAATATCAAAGTAAGCAGATGTTATAACGGGTGCACTACATTTTCGCGGATTCACAAGACAATTGCGCGTGAAATATCTCACAATTGCGCAGATTTTTTACTTGTATTTGTCTTACATTTGCACCAATTTCTTAAGTCTTTAACTGGTTTGCAGTGCTTTGTGCGTTACAATCGATAAAATTTATGACACTGACATCTGGCATTTAAATAAATCAAGTATATCTGTATATCACTAGTAAAACATATGAAAACCTTTTTTCTAAATTGTAAGGGATGCATAAGATACCGTATGTTTCTAAAACAGTTACAAACTAGATTACCAGTGCCCTAGATTGGTTCATAAACTGACAGCCGTACGTGTCTCTAGTGCTAAAAACACGCTAAAATTAAAAATATCATATTTACTGTCGATTCATTATTATTCGTGGGATACCAATTTTCGTGGATAACCACGAATTTAAGTATCCAACGAAGTACAAATTATCAGTTGATTTGTTACTAAGAAATTGCAAAACGACGAAATTAAGTATCCCCGAAGCCCCATATTTTTCTACATCTACGAAAATTGGTACCCACGAATACAAATGAATCCACAGTAATACAGTCTAAGTATGCATTTTGCTATCTATACACGGGACACAGGAGCCAGTACGGCAGATACGGCATTGTAAGAGCATTTTCTTATAGCACGGAATTGCTGTTCAAGATTTTTATTGTATTTTTAGAAATTGACGTACAGTATACGATGTCAAAATTTTTACATGTGTGTATTAAATCAGCGATGATCTATTTTAGACAATTTTGGCGCGAAGATATGGAGTATAAGTCGCTACAATACCTTTATTTTCGGTCTATTTGGGACAAAATGCAAATTCTAAATAAAACGAAGATGCCAAAACTAAGAGTTCTTCAGTACTTTGATTTTAAAACCAGTTTAATAGCTCTCAGTGGTTTATCCAGCTCGGCAGTAAATTGCTGAAACGTATAATGTGATTCTTTGCGGAAAAGAAAAATTGAACTTTAATTTTGAGAACTTCTATTGGGGCTTAGTCAGCACCCATTTGATATTCTCGGGCCTATGGATTTCTTGTCGCGAAAACATTTTTTGTCTTCGACCAACAGTTATTTTGTTTTCGTTACAAGTTGAAACCAGTTTTTTCTTTCATGCAATTTTACATGTAGCATTACATAGAGTAGCATCTGAGGGTAAAACAAACAAATTCCTTATCCAAGAATAAAGTTGCGTCATGATCATTTGTTGTGCCAAACGTTTGGCACAAATAACTTTTTCTCTGTCTATTACATTTTTCGACTTCAAGCTTTAAGCAGGTTAGAACTTGTCCTCTGAACTTTTTACCGCTGTCAAGGTCACAATGTCAGCAACACCAAAGGTGAAAACCTTAGGTCTGTATGACAGGTTTCAAATTTTGATGTTTGGGAGTTTGTTCAAATTTCACGTGGAGTAACCTGTCATATCGTTTCGTTAAAATGTGATGTCTTGGGCAAAACAAGCCGTTTCCCACTCTTCGGTTCACCTCTGCTTGTAACTGTTCCCGAATTAAAGAGATAAAAAATTTAAGATTTTTGTACAGATAAGTCAGTGAAGTTTCTCTCTCTCTCTCTTTGGGCGAAGATCCATGAAATTTATATAGGTGTGGTGATACTGAATGTTACTTTGGTATATCGAAACTTGTTTTCGTAAGAATCTGTTTGTCTCTAGTGAAAACAAAAATACATTTTATATTATAGAATACATATAGCCGAAGTTTTTTTTTGTTCTGAAAGATGCGGAAAGACATACTGTCGTGAGTCTACTGCAACCAAATAAAATAATGAAATGAAGACATGTTTTTGCGTTGAGAGGGAATTGGTTGTTGTGTTTTTTCTATTAAAGAAAAATTCTTTAACTTTTCATATTTCAGCTTCGAGAGTTTCTTCATAATACCTTTGAGGAAAAAGGAGAAGACCTTTTCCAAAGACTCGTGGCGGAGGAAGTAAGTACATTGCATATCACCATGTGTATCGTTGTTCTGTGACAGCCTATTTCTTACCAAATTTCGTTTGAATTTCTTACGGAAGGTCGTGGATTTCTTATGGGGAAGATTTTTATACTTCATGAAAACAATTATATTTTAATATTATGCTCTTAGTTTATAAAGGAGTACTTTTAACATTTAGACGATGTACATGTACATACATGCACATGTATGTCTTTTACCATTGCATCAGATTATCTGAAAATGGCGCAAAAAAGCAATTTTGTATGTGTTCTGGATTTTGTACGGGTTTCATCAAATTGTCCTGAATTTTTCACCGATATCCTGAATTTTTCGTTAATTCTCTACTCTTGATGGCATGAAATCGCTCTGTTCATACTTTTCCAGAGTAACCGTGGACACTATAAGAAAATGATCTGAGACCTAATTCAAAGATTATGAAAAGAAATAGCCTCGGTTTTTCAGAACCCCCTCGAACCCCCCTGGATCCGCTACTGCAAAAGAAAAGTTGTAGCATATGTATAGGATGCATATGAAAAGGAGAAGATATGGAGCAAATGTCATTTTGACAATACTACACCGCCATCAGAAACGGGAGAACTTATTGTACCTAGGGGTCTCCCCAAGGCCTTCGTCAAGGGTGGAATCCCATTATATGTGTAAGCTCTAGATTGCCCCAAAACGTGTATACATGTACGTACAGATAAATAAATCTTGCCTCTGGGCTACAAGATACATGTATAAACACATGCATAAAACGAAGTTTAAGACAAAGACCAATCAATGACCTCGACTCCTGACTTGGGACAGGCACATGCCACATGTGGATGTACATCACTTCCCAATTTTTGGAAAAACTGGTTCATCTTTTCATTCTGTTTTCATCGATACATATGGGTAAAAGAATGTTGATTATAAGCATCGACATACCGATAAAAAATTTTTAATTGCTGTAATATGACTCTGAAATGTTTGAGATGTAAAAAATTTATACAAAGTAAATTAACTTTTATCATTTTTCAGATAACTAATCTAGATCTTCTAAAAAAGTTGGACAGCGCAATGCTGAAGGAACTTGGATTTAAACTGGGGGATATAATAAAGCTTCAAACCAGTTTGGGATCGGATGGTTCGTCTGGAGGTAAGTCCTTTATATTCTTACAACTCTCACACTTTAACTGAGGACTTGGCATACATCTGTCAAATGACCTACATGTTGTTTTAGCCGAGGTTTTAGCGAATAAAACTTGTAATTTGTATTCCTCGTTTAGATGATCACTGAAACATTAGGTAAGAAATCATTCTTTCGACGTATAGTAATATTACTCATTCTTTACCAAAGGGAGTATTGGTTACAATTGAAGCGAGTGAGTTTTACGCTAAAGCAACATGTTGATCATTTGACAGATGTATGAAGTCCTCAGTTAAAGTGGGAGAGTTGTATATAGAGAAGTGCTTACCTTTAAAGAATATGACTTGATCCTTTCATAGTAAATCATAGTAGTTTAATGACCTACTTATGCTAAAAAATGTATAAGGTTATTGCGGTATCCATATAGACCATATATATCTACAAAAGGAGTAGGTCCACTAAGGTTATTAGTTTATTTTTTTTTTATCCTGGATTGGAAACAAGTTATCACAACTTATATATATTAATCCCTTTCCAGTTGGCGTGTGCGAGATTGCTTCATAGCGAGCAAAGTAGGCAAAGTAGGCCTATTCTTAACGAGCTCTCTCTGGAGGGATCAGTTTATTGTGACCTAAAGTGCTATAGGAATTACTCTCCACTAACAGGCGCCATCAGGGTAAACCTTACGGATAAAACCTTTTGGCGCCTGGGTAACACTAAACGGACTAATGTTGAGACTGAATCTCTTTTTAGTGATTATAAATATAAGGTAGTTGCTTTGTGTAATTAGTTCCAATGGTACAGACTAACTGCTCACATATTAACAATTTTATAAAAAAAAAAAAAAGAAGGAAAAAAATCACCTTTCTAATAAACCTGAAATTGTTTGGATGTAGGAACACTTGAAAAAATTAACCACAACCAGAATTTTGCGGAAAACTTTGAGCAAGAGGCAATTTCTGGGACTTCATACAACAAGAAGTAAATGGGATTCTTTAGGGTGTTCTCATTTTGCATCTGACCGGCTAGTGGTCTCTGAAGATGTTTTATATAATCTTTTACAGGTAGAGTGAAAGATCTTATCAAGGCTATAGAGGATAAATATGCTAGTAAAACAAAACAGAAGAAAGCAATTACCAATAAAAATAAGACGGAAGAAACACCTTCTGACAATGAACATGTATGTATATTTTTAATCTGAAGGTTGATAAATTCATTCATTGTGATCTATTGGAACATGCATGTCATTGTCATCAGTTGGTGTGTACATTTCAAAACCATTCCTCCTTGAACACGGAGTTAATTTTTTATATAAAGATTGTGATGTGGTATGATTGTCCATTAGACAGTCACCTACTATTAAAAATTAAACCTCTACAGGTCAACTTATGGCTTCAACAATTGAGTGGGATCAAATAAAGGAATCTGTAAAAGACACGAAAAATACGAAATTTGAAAATATTCATAAAAACACCCGACCTAATATATATTGAAAAAAAGAATAACAATAAACAAGTAAACAACAACAACCACAGTATTACAGGTTCCTGGCTTGGGACAGGCACATGAAGAATGTGGCAGTGTAAAGCTAGTTGAAAATTGGCTTAAATGGTCCTTAATTTATACCATCGCTTCAGATGGGGCATATAGTAATGGGGTGGCCGCCCGCGTCCTTCCGATCGTGCGATCGTCCGTCTATCTGTCCGTCCGTCTGCTCCCTTTTTAGCTCATCTGGCCTAAAAGGCCATGTGAGCTTTTGTCATCACTTGGCGTCCGTCGTCTGTCGTCCGTCGTCCGTCAACAGTTACATTTTAATCTTCTCCTTTGAAACCACCGGGCAAATTGGGACCAAACTTTGGTGTAATGGTCTTTTGATGGTCCCCTTTCATAATTGTATCCAGGTCGTGATCCGTCATCCAATATGGCCGCCGTTACAAAAATAGAAAAAAGGGGTGGTGTTTTAAAAAATCCACTCCTCTGAAACTGCTCAGCCAATTTATGCTAAACTTTGGTGGAATGGTCCTAAGGTGATCCTCTTTCAGAATTGTGTCCGATGACCCTGCCCGCCAACTAAGATGGCCGCCACAGCTGAACATACAAATGTAGTTTAACATAGGACCCTATGGGAATTTCATTAAAATTTCTTCTCATCTGGAACTACTTCCTCAATTGGAACCATACTGGCGGATAGGGGAGACCCTCTCGTTGGGGGGTTGTCAGGCTATAATACGGAAAAACCTGACCGCGGACCATTGTGAGTGACGTGTGTGGAGAAACGCCACGCTCCATGCTCTTTAAAAACTCCTTCTGCAGAGTTCGACAAGAGAAGGCTAATGTTAGCCGTTGTAGAAGGCCAAATTTCCCGTCCCTATCCAATCTCTTCCGTTTTCCAGTGGCAGTCAAAATTTTGTTTTACCCAGTTGCCCTTTCCCATCCCCTTTTCCGTTCAAATATTGATATATTGATTTAACTGGCTCTCGCCCTGAATATGCATGAAATATCTGCCGCTAGACGTTAAACAGCAATCAATCAACCAATCAATTGGAACCACTTTGGTGGAATGGTCATTAGGTGAGCCCCTTTCAGAATTGTATCCGATGACCCCGTCCGTAAACCAAGATGGCCGCCATAGGCAAACATTGTTTAACATAGGACCATATGGAAAATTCATTAAAAATTCTTCCCGTCTGGAACTACTTGCCCAATTGGAACCAAACTTTGGTGGAATGGTCATTCGGTGAGTCCCTTTCAGAATTGTATCCTATGACCCCGCCCATCAACCAAAATGGCCGCCACAGCCGAACATAGTTAAACATAGGACCCAATGGGAAATTCATCAGAATTTCTTCTCATCTGGAACTACTTGCTCAATTGAAACCAAACTATGGTGGAATGGTCACTAGGTGAGTCCCTTTCAGAATTGTATCCGACGATCATGTGCCCGCCAACCAAGATGGCCGCAATAGGCAAACATTATTTAACATAGTTTAACCTTGGACCCTATGGGAAAATCATTAAAATTTCTTCTCACTTGGAACTACATGTTCAATTTGAACCAAATTTTTATGGAATGGTCACTAGGCTAGTCCCTTTCAGAATTGTATCGGATGACCCTGCATGCCAACCAAAATGGCCACCACAGCCGAACATAGTTGAATTTAGTACCCTACGCGAAATTCATTGAAAATTCTTCTTGTCTTAACTACTTGCTTAATTGGAATCAAAGTTTGATGAAAAGGTCACTTTCAAATTGTATCAGCTGACTCCACCTGTAAACAACGATTGCCGACCATGCTGAACTTAAGTTTAAATATAGAATCCAGAGGGAAAATCATGAAAAAATCTGAAACTGTTTCCTCTTTTGGAACTAAAGTTAAATAGTTTTAATGTCAACTTTGTCTTGGCAATGGTTTGCCAGGTGAGCGATTACAGGCTGCATGGGAGCCTCTGGTTTTTCTTAACACCTCCTAACTCATTGAGTGGATTCAAAAATTCTTCTTATGCTATTGTGAAATTCCTATTTCGTTTGTCATTTGATTGATTTTGGGGGTTTCCCATAGCAAAAACGTAGACTTTCACATTTCTATTGATTTTCAAATTCATATTTTTCAACAATTCCTCCAATCCCCTTTAAACTTGTGATGTACGTAAAAATATATTATATTTCTATCTGATATATACGTCCCTGACGTAGCAAACTACCATTTGAGCTTTAGTCATAACTTGGTGTCCGTCGTCCGTCCGTCTGTCATCCATACTTTGAAACCACTGGGTCAAAATGAACCAAACTTGGCGGGACGCATCTATTTAAAGTCCTTTATTGAGTTCCATCATTTCGTTCCGAACCGTCTACAAGCAAGGCCACCATTCTTGTTTCTAATTGGCTGAAATTGTAAAAAAATCTTCTCTTCTGCAACTGCTTAGCCGAATGAGAGGTTTCTCGTTTCGTTTCGATATTATAAACATGGTCGCCACGAGCAATTATTGTTTCTGATTGGCTTAAATCATTTGTGTAAGGTTTTTTCTACAAATCAAAAAATTTTCCATATATTTTTGTCATTTCGTTATATAGGCAGATGCAGTATGGATTTGCAGCAACTCCTTAAATCAAGGCATGAACGGTTTTAAAAGAAACTTTTCCAGAGTCTTTAGCGCATAACGTTATTGTGCTCCTGTTTTTATCCAGTTAATATCTGGGCGGCTCAAAATCTATCTATTGAATATAATTGGAATATTGGCGGTGGTATGAATTTCTGAGCACTACTCAGTTTGTTTTACCACTTGCACTATAAATAGAACATAGGCTTGAAACTGCCAACAAATATGTACCTTGCTGTAATAATAAGTCAAATTGGGGCCATCGGTGTAAATGGCGGTCTCTTCAGTTTTGGAATCGAAAAGTAAACAAACTAACAAAAAAGTCTGTTTGATTTTATATCAAATCATGTGAAATTGACCTTCTCCCTTTTACAATACCGTGATCTGGGTCCTTATACAAACCTCAACTACTGTTACTAAAAACAGCAATTTAACCAGAAATTAGTAAAAACTCCAAAAAGATGTAACCACGTGAGCTATAAAAGGCTCCTTGGATTCTTAGGTTTCTATTTCTTATAAAACGGAAGGAAATCAGTGACATATGATTTTACGTCATGTTTTAAATTTAAGTATACCCCACGCAACGAAGTTATGCCCCTTAAACTTAGAATTTGCACTTAGAAATTTCAGTCCTATTTTTTGTCACCACAACTCTTCTTAAACCACTCAACAGAATTTCATGAAACTGTATGGGTAAAAAGGACATACTATGGAGATGTGCATATCCAAAGGAAATTACGTTCCAACATTTTTTCTTGAAGTTATGCCTGTTAAACTTAGAATTTGCACTTAAAAATTTTTTGTCAGCGCAACTCCTCTTATACAACTCAACAGAATTTCATGAAACTTTATGGGTAAGAAGGACATACTATGGAGATGTGCATATCAAAAGGTTAAAATTGACAATTCTGCTTTTGTCACCGCAACTCCTCTAATACCACTCTAAAGAATTTCTTGAAACTTTACAGATAAGAAGGACATACCATGTAGATGTGCATACTTAAATGAATTTAGTTGTCAACATTTTTTATAGAAATTATGTTCTTTTTGGACTTAGAATTTCCACTTGAATTGACCGTTTTGTTTTGTCACCACAACTCCTCTTGTACCACTCAACAGAATTACATGAAACTTTATAGTTAAGATGGACATACTGTTGAGAAGTGCATATCCAAAGTAAATTATGTTCCAATGTTTTTTTTTAGAAGTTATGACACATTAAACTTAGAATTTGCACTTAAAATTTACCATTATGCCCTTGTCACCGCAACTTCTCTAATACCACTCCAACAGAATATCTTGAAACTTTACAGGTAAAAAGGACATACCATGTAGATGTGCATATTAAATGAAATAACGTTTCAACATTTTTTCTAAGAATTATGTTCTTTTGGACTTAGAATTGAACATTGTTCATTAATACTTAAGACTGTACAGTATTAATGTAAAGTGCTTCATTCTCAATAATAAAACCTGTTTCCTATCATTAATAACTTAAGTGATTTTTTATATCATGATTTATCTGCAGTCCTCATTTCAATGTAGGGGCGTGGGGTATGTGAGCGTGCTCACTAGGTTCTTTCATTAAAATCTGTAAAACTATATATATATTTATGTAATTGGCATTTGTTGTTCTGTAGTAACATTCCTTTAGACCTCTAGTCCAGATTTAGCCGTGGCCGATTCGTGACTTCATGGGGACCACCCGCCTTATCGGGAAATGTACTTCGTGAACGATTGTTAATTGGAAAACCGGAACGTAAGCGATTTTACTTATAGTTCGTGGACTTTTATTTGACCTCACTCAGAACATGTTTTGTGAAGGTTTTACAGGTATAATTGTAATGATCTATCTGAACAATAAATCTCTTCGTAGTTCGATTCTTTCCTTGTGTTGCTATAAGCAATACCACAGCCCGATACCATAAAATATACATGATAAACAAATCGCGTATTTGACAACCTTTGCAACAAGTATTGCTCAAAGCACATCCCTTTTTATATAGCTCATCTGGCCAAAGGCCATGTGAGCTTTTGCCATCACTTGACGTCCGTCGTCCGTCTGTTAACTTTCACATTTTAGTCTTCTCCTCTGAAACCACTGGGCCAAATGGAACGAAACATGGCAGGACGCATCTATGTAAGATCCTTTATAAAGTTTCCTCATTTCGTCCCCATCCGTCAACAAACATGGCCGCCATGGGCGATTCTTGTTTCTGATTGGCTGAAGTGGGAAAAAATCTTCTCCTCTGAAACGGCATGACCAAATGAACTGATATTTGACAGGAAGCACCATTAGAGGTCCTTTATACAGTGTCCTCATTTCGTCCTGATCTGTCAACAAACATGGCCGCCATGTGCGATTCTTGTTTCTGATTGGCTGAAGTAGAAAAAAATCTTCTCCCCTGAAACCGCTTGGCCAAATGAACTGATATTTGACAGGAAGCATCCATTAAAGGTCCTTTATAAAGTTTCCTCATTTCGTCCCGATCCGCCAACAAACATGACAGCGCGATTCTTGTTTCCGATTGACTGAAGTGTAAAAAAATCTTCTCTGAAACGGCTTGGCCAAATGAACTGATATTTGACAGGAAGCATCCATTAAAAGTCCTTTATGAAGTTTCCTCATTTCATCCCGATCCGTCAACAAACATGGCAGCCATGTGCGATTCTTGTTTCTGATGTACTGAAGTGAAAAAAAAATTTCTCCTCTTAAACGGCTTGGCCAAATGAACTGATATTTGACAGGAAGCATCCATTAGAGGTCCTTTATAAAGTTTCCTCATTCCGTGCCGATCCGTCAACAAACATGGCGGCCATGGGCGATTCTTGTTTCTGATTGGCTGAAGTGAGAAAAAATCTTCTCCTCTGGAACGGCTTGGGCAAATGAACTGATATTTGACAGGAAGCATCCATTAGAGGTCCTTTATAAAGTTTCCTCATTTCTGCCAGATCTGTTAACAAACATGGCGGCCATGGATAATTCTTGTTTCTGATTTGCTGCTATTGAAAAAAAATCTTATCTCTAAAACTACTTGGCAATATGAACTAGAATTTGACAGGAAGCATCTATGAGAGGTCCTTTTGTTCTTGCCAGGTGAGCGATACCGGATCAGTACTCTGAGCCTCTAGTTTTATCATGAAATCACTCAAAATGCTACTTTTTGTGTAGAAATAAATTATTGTTCATTATATTGAAATTATCTCTACAGAAAACGAATTGTGATAAAAAAAATTATGCAAATAGTGTTGCAAACTACCTTCGTGGTACGTCGTCACATACGCGACTTTCTGACCCTGATATCTTGTTATGGTTTTTGTCCCCCGCCTTTCGCGAAAGCGGAGGACTATAGAAAAGGCCTTTCCGTCATTCCGTCATTCCGCATTTTGGTTTCCGGACTCTAACTTGAGTTTCCCTCACCGATTGGAACGAAACTTATATCGATGGAAGGGACGGGGAAGGGGAAGAACCCTATTGATTTTGAGGTCAGTAGGTCAAAGGTCAAGGTCACCGTTGCTAAAAATATATTTTTTCGTTAAAATTTGGTTTCCGGACTCTAACTTGAGTATCCCATGGCCGATTGAAACGAAACTGATATAGATGGAAGCAATAAGGAAGGAGAAGAACCCTATTGATTTTGAGGTCACTAGGTCAAAGGTCAAGGTCACTGTTACTAAAAATAGATTTTTTCACGTAATTTTCCTGTAAAATATGGTTTCCGGAGGATAACTTGAGTTTCCTATGCCCAATTGGAATGAAACTTACACAGATGGGAAGGATAGGAAAGATCAAGAACCCTATTGATTTCGGGCCCCGGTGTCATCCCCACCCTCCACAAACCATCAAACATTAATTATCTTGAAAATGGTCGATATCCCCGCCCCTAAACCATATATTTTCTTATACGTGATGATCAGACAAGTAGAATGGAATGCCCCGGGGTCATCCCCACCCCCCTCAAACCAGTAACCATTATTAATCTTGTTAATGGTTGATATCCCCACCCCTAAACCATATATTTTCTTAATCATGATGACAAAACAAGTTGAATGCAATGCCCTGGGGGTCATCCCCACCCCCTTAAACCATTAACCATTAATTATCTTGAAAATGGTTGACATCCCCCACCCTAAACCATATATTTTCTTATTTATTATGACAAGACAAGTTGAATGAAGTATGTTTTTTGGGCCACAGATGTCATCCCCACCCTACCCATAACTTTAACCTTTAATAATCTTGAAAATGGTTGAAAACCCCACCCCTAAACCATATATTTTTTTATTCATTATGACAAGACAATTTGAATGGAATATATTTTTGAGCCCTGGGGGTCATCCCCAACCACTTCTTACCAGTAACCTTTAAAAATCCTAATATTGGTTGAGAACCCCACCCCTAAACGATATATTTTCATATTCATGATAACAAGTTGAATGCAGAACCCCTAGAGTTCATCCCTACCCCCTCTATGCTGGAAGGCGGGGGACCTTGAGCGCTGCTCTATTATTATTGTCGTTATGAGTGAAAGGCAAATGTGTAAAAAAAATAGAACTACGAATAGATTTTCTGCTCGGATATATTTTAATATCCTTGTAAAGCATGTTTCACCTACACAAAAACGTGTTACATGTTTGAGGTCAAGTTATCACGAACATTGATGAAAAATCTGTCACGATGCGATTAACAGTCGTTTACCAACGGCATTTCCTGATTATCCGGATTCCTGGACTTCATTTAAGAAGTAATATTGTCTGATCATTGTATAGTTACTGTAAATTCAGAAATTATTGCGTGATTTTATTTTTGCGAATCTTCCGATGCCGACCATAATGCAAGTTAAATTATTGCGATTTTGTGAAAAATGTGACAGAAAACAACTAGCTAAATTTGAAATGCGAGTACTAATTATTGCGATTCTTATCCTATCGCATTATTCGCAATAATAAAAACATTGCAATAATTTCTGAATTTGCAGTATTTTATGAAAGCTTACACTTGAATTTTGTATATTTTATATTTTATTAGAATGGTCATCAGGCCTGAAGTCAGAATTTCGGAAAGTCACTTCTGTAAAGAAAATTAATTTAAGACTTGTGACCCCGTGTTTGCCATTTTTATAACTTCCCTTTGGATTATTTTACAGGGACTTCCAAGAGCTAGAGGCAGTGCCAAAGTACATATTGCATGGCTGAATTTAAGAGAAAATGGCAAGTACACACAGGTTTTTATGCAATATGGTGGAGGACCGAGAGATATTATTGTCAACGAAGATGATTGCACTGTATCAGAAATTTTAGAAAAGGCTTCAAAGTTGTATTTTCCAGCAGGCAAATCTAAACTTGGAGATATAAAAGATTTTGATGTGAAATTAGGAAACTTTGAAAAAAACGGAATCTCTGAATTTAATGATCTTGAAGGAAACAAATGCAGCCTGAAAACATATATTCACTGCAGAGGTTTATACTTGTCCAAAACCCCCTTTTATTTTATGACAAACATGAAGTCTGCAACAGAAGCTGAGGTATCAACACAAGTTCAAGATGCCGTTGAATTGACACAAGAAAGAACACCTTCAGGAGATTCTAGAATGTCGCTAAAGAGGAAATGGGAACAAGGCGTTTCTGAGGGGAAACATGTTGCACTAGAAGAAACCAAGACAATGGTCACCTCTCATGCAAATGTGGTGTCACCAAAACTCTGCCCTATTAATGTTTCAAAATCTGCAACTGACCAACGCCTTGAAATTAAGTACAATAAAGTACAGTATCATGATCACGAAGACGAAGAAATATCTAGTAGTATCACATGCTACACCAGGCAAGATTGTAGACAATTTCTTACTAAAGATTTCCCAGAATTGCATGATATGCCTGCAGATGAATTCTGTCCCATGAAGTACGGGTTCAAAATCACGAGAATAAGAGTAAACAACGTTGCTTATTTCGAATCTGTCGATGATGCTGACACTATCATAGATGATAATACAGAAGACGGTGAAAACAATTCAGCAGAAAATAAAGAAACAACAACTGAACAAGATGAAAAACTTTCAATAAGGTGTGGTCCTGATATTATTTGGGGATATGACGGCATTGAGTTACTGATTGGTGTAGTTAGTAGCCATCAAGAAGAAGCAACTTACACGTGGATATTCAATGACCAAGAAATTGAGAAGAGTAAAGAAGCAATGGTCATACCTATAACAACCCCTGGCAAATATATGTGCCTTGTATCAGTAGGGTCAGATGTGTGTATGTCGGAGAAAATAACTATTGATACTTCAAAAGAAAATATCGACAAAACCGTGCCATTTAACCATATTCCAATAATTGAGAGCAACCAGTTAAGTTTTTCTGAAGTCAACAGAATCGGAGCAGGAAGTTTTGGTACTGTTTATAAAGGTGTATGGGAGGGGACTGAAGTTGCTATAAAAGAGATAAGAATCCCACAAAGAAATAAACAGCTACATCTGAAGACTATCCAGAACGAAGTCAAAGTTCATGGCACATTACGACATCCTTGTATTGTACAGCTGATGGCAATCGCATTTTCGTCGTCATCTGTTCTTCTAGTGTCGGAATTCATACAAGGATGCAACCTAGAAAATGCAATATTTGGGGATGACGATGAACAGAAGAAGATTCTAAACGGTAGAAAGGATCATATCGCAAAGCAGATATGTCAAGGAGTTGCATATATGCACGCTGTTAACGTGTTACACAAAGATATTAAACCATCAAATGTTTTATTAGAAAAAGCAACTGTAAAAGCAAAGATATGTGACCTAGGGGTTGGAAAGATCAGATCCGCAGGAGCTACTGCAACAGTAAAAAATGCTATGCCTGGGACTATAATGTACATGGCACCAGAGAGTCTTTTGCATAGAAAAAACAGCCCTGGAAGTGATGTATGGTCATTAGGTTGTTGCCTTTTAGAACTATTCTCAGAAAAAGACACATGGGATCTACCGGAGGGAGATCCATTGGAGTATATAACTAGTAAATTGGAGTCAAAAGAAAAACCACCCAGGGCAGACACACTACCTCTCATTATCCAGCGTTGTTTTGAGTATGATGTAATGTCTCGTCCGTCTGCATCAGAGTTGATACCGTTGTTTCAATCATAGACCATGATTGATGAAAACTGAGATCATTTATCAAATTGTTCTGTAAATTGCTCACAAAAACAATTGAATGATTTTATATTTTGAAGTGTAATGGCACAGTGCCATTATTTATACATTTGTACCCGCTTTGTAAGTTGCTGGTAGTTATATAGAAAGTATATCGAATATATTAAAACAATTCTTCTGAAAGAATTTATATAAATATACACTGTACATGTATGTTTCCAGGAGATGAAATTTTCACTATAAACACTTTATCAGAAGTAAAGTACGAACTTAAATAACAATTATTATGTGAATATTTTCTGTTAATACAAACATGTATATAAACCTTGTACACTTTTCTATATCTTTCCTTCAAGTTTTATTTCCTCATCATCTTTGTGCTAAGAACTGGTGATGATGTTTATGCAAATAAACAGAAGTTATTTTCACAGACACTGTGTTAATTAAACTTTTAAAGGCAAATGTTAATATTACATGTATAATCTAGCCTCATTTCAACGACGAATACATCGTTACACAATTGAAAAAGACAAAGAAGATGCTTCAATCACTACATGTAGGTGTAAATGTTTGTTGATATCCTAACAGCGATATGATTTTTAAAGGATACCTCCAGGTCAAAAGTCAAATCTTTCATTTTCATTCCACTATACAAACAATCTAACAGACATGATAGGTCTATAATCAGGGAACTTCCAGATATTCTTAAATGTCATGAATTAACGAAATATCAACTGTTTTCTCCTGTAAAAAACTTTGTATATTGATGAACGGTTTTGCAGTGAAATAAAAGCTTACTAGTATGATATAGAAATTTTTTTAACGATTCACGTATCTTCTTGACATACTTTAAAAAAAATAAACATACAACACTAATAATACGTGTTTCTTGAATAGCTTCTTCAAATACGCTAGAGGCCAAAAGTTTCAAAAAGCCAAAAACAAAGTATTTAAACGAATATCTGATAGTTAAAAAAGTCGTAGTAGCTTACTAAGCCGAAAGAACCATTTGGGTTGCTGCAGGTTATGAATTTAAAGACAGAACCCCAGCAGTGCTATTCATAAACAGTACTTTAATGGGTGTTGCGCGGACACTTTTTATTGTGAAAAGTTCGATAAGTACCTGAACCAAATATATACGTTCACTAAAATATTTGATAAAGGTTATCGCGCGAATAATTACAGCAACTTTATGCATGCCTCGGATAAACCTCATTATCTGGTGGTAGTGCATATATAGCTTAACCGTCTCCAATTATTTCACTACAATGGTATAAAAAATTGTTACTTTCAAACTTACTTTTACCTTGTATATATATTCGAGAAGTTACATTAAAAAATGTTTGTTGAGAAGATTAGTGTTTTCTTATTCCATTTTCCGACTTACATTATATTTCACATTTTGGCCAAAACAAACAATGTTTTCTGCATAAAAACATCTTCCCACGTCAAGGATTTGCGATCCACTAAGTGGGTCGGAAATGGACGTGAGAAGATGGCATTAAAAGGGAATTGATTTTTCTTTAAATTAAAACTTGACACTAAAGTCAGAATGCTTTTATGTACATTTCAAATGCCATTTTTAAAGAGTTTAATCATACGAATTTCAGGTCGTGCAAGTCAGAACGAATAAAGCAAAATAACAGGTTATATCCTATATATTGTCGTTCCAGAGTTTTGTCCCTTGAAATAGTCATATTTCATCAAATGTGAGGTTTCCGATCGATCCATAACTTTTGAGGACATGAACGGAATGATTTGACATTTGGATATATTGTTGAGGACCAATAAGTACAGACGAAGTTCGAATTTCAAATGTTTCACTTTTGTCGTTCAAGAGTTATGCCCCTTGAAATAGCCATCTTTCATCAAATTTGAGATTTACGATCGCTAACTTTTGAGAGCATGAACGGGATGATTTGAAATTTATATGTGTTGTTGAGGACCGATAAATACAGACAAAGTTCGAATTTGGTTTGTGTCACTTTTGGCAAAAAGACACTAGGTAAATACAGTCAAAAGTTGGCATACACAAAAGCTAGGATTTACACGCGAGCACTGTTCACATGTCATATTGAATAAAAAATAAACGAGTGGAAGAATACCTTTGAAAATCATTCCTAAAATACATAAATACTTTGGGAACAAATAAAGACCAAAATTTAACAAATTGATATGAAAATAATTTTTGAAAAAAATACTGAACCAATGGCGGTATTTTTCGGATTTTGACAGTTTCAAGACAGATTTTTTGTACGTCATCTGTTTAACAGGCTGGGATTTTCTTGTAAGACTTTAAACATGGCATGCCGCTTTGATATTTTTTGTCGGAGACATGCTACTTCCTGGAAAAAAATAGTGTTACTGAAAGTGAACGTCAGGTAAATTCAGAATTTGGCCAAAGGCTATAATGACCACCTATGTCATGTGATTTACTGTAGATTAGCCTTTTGTCGTTTCAGAGTTATGCCCCTTGAAATAGCCATATTTCATCAAATGTGAGGTTTCCGATCGATAACTTTTGAGAAGATGGATGGAATTATTCGAAATTTAGTCAGAAACATTGTCAGGACTAATAAATACAGATGAAGTTTGAATTTGGAATGTTTAAATTTTGAATGTTTCATTTTTTTCTTTCCAAAGTTATGCCCGTTGAAAAAGTCATGATGGGTTATTTAACCTTTAGCGGGGGCATTTGTGTCCCATGTGCACATTTTATTCTATGTTTTCCTTTGCTCTTAACTGCCTATTTATCGATAAAACTGCTGAAAAATCAAGTTAACTTCTCTTCAGTTCCAAAAAAAAATCCATCTTACATTTTGTAAACTGGAAAATATGTATTTATTACATTTTTGGTACCTTTAACCTGATTTTGGTAAACTTGACGTTTTGTTTTGGTGTTTTAAGGTAGTTCGGGGTCTAAATTTTAGCAGATAGATTTTTGCAACATTTTGCCTTTAGAGACTTTGGTTAGGGAGTATTGAAAATGCAACAGAAATAGGGTAACCGTTCCTGTAGTGAAAATAATCAATGTTGAAAAAATCAAATTTTATATAGAAAGTATAGGAAGAATCAAGTATTTTTGCAATTGCAAAAAAATCACCAGATAGAAATTTCAAATGTTTTTAAATATATACTCAAATGACTAAGATAAAATATATATATAATGCAAATGATAAATTTCTATACATCACAGTTATGTCTATATTAATATATTAATTAAGATGAATTATCTCTCTTTACCGAAAAACTATTTTTTTTCATTAAGAAGATGTTAAGACAGTGACGTCTTTCATATCACAGTCATTAGAACTGAGGAAGGGAGACTAATACAATTTCATGTGTTCACTTTTATCTCTCTATGTATGTTCAGTGTGTTTATGTTGTATTGCACAAACCAAATGGTTTCATGTTTTTGTAATAAAATACTGATTGATTGATTAGTTTGAATATAAAGCAATTTTAATGAGTCTATAAGTCACAATATTTGTAGATAATTTTGATCGAATAACTATATATTATATTAACTAAAAACATAAAAAAACAAAAATCCTATCTTTATAAAAATATGTTAACCAAAGAAATAATATTTACCAAACGATGCCAAAAATGTAAATTCAAAATGGCGGAAGATCGCCGAACAAGCTTAAGGAAACGTTCATGAACGTTGACGTCTTTGTGTCTTTGTTGTGAAATACGCGGTCCTTAGAGACAACTTTAAATTGGCCAATTGTGAAATTGGCAAAGTATTCTGGACCACTGAATTTCTCATACATTATTCTTTTTTATAAAACTCGATATGCACAACATGCTAAAACTACTCATGTGTTTTGTTTTCTCTTTTTGTTTGTTAATCCATGTTCGAATGAGTATCACCATTTTTCTGACAACACAGAAATGTTTGATATCGCAAAAAAAAGTTTAATCAAACAATTTTTGATTTTTAAACCGTTTGTGTCCGATTTTTCTTTTTCTTTTTTTAAGATTGATTATTTAGAAGGTTTTAAAACAGTCAAAAAACTTAATTTTGTTTAAAAATATTGAAGAGATACAGGGTAGGCGAACATCCTTAGTGTCATAAGTAATTCAGACAAAAAAATCATGCTTATTGTTTTTATCCCCCGCCGCAACGCGGTCGCGGGGGATATGGTATAAATGCCGGATGACCGTGTGTCCGTTCGTCCGTCCGTCCGTCCGTCCGCATTGTAAGCGCTCTAGCAAATGTTTTCTCATCCGATTTGGATAATATTCACACAGTAACTGAAACTCAATGATATCTCAAGCGAGTCCGAAGATGAGTTCTGGTTGAATATTTTTGTACGAGTTATCCCCTTAATTACTTAGAAAATTGACAAAATTTCCTTGTAAGCACTCTAGCAAATTTATTTCTCATTCGATTTGGATAATATATACATAGTAGCTTTCACTCAAAGATGCCTCAAGCGAGTTAGAAGATGAGTTCTGGTCGAACATTTTTGTAGGAGTTATGCCCCTTGATCACTTAGAAAATTGACGAAATATCCTTGTAAGCACTCTAGCAAATTTATTTCTCATCTGATTTGGATAATATTTACACTGTAGCATCAACTCAATGATACCTCAAGTGAGTTCGAAGATGAGATCTGGTCGAATATTTTTTAGGAGTTATGCCCTTTAACACTTAGAAAATTAACAAAATATCCTTGTAAGCGCTATAGCAAATTTATTTCTCATCCGATTTGGATATTATTTACACAGTAGCTGCAACTCAATGATACCTCAAGTAAGTTCGAAGATGAGTTCTGGTCAAATATTTTTAGGAGTTATGCCCTTAAATACTTAGAAAATTAACAAAATATCCTTGTAAGTGTTCTTTACTAGATTTGGATAATATAGATACAATAGCTTTTAACTCAATCCATTAAAATTCATATATATTGGTATCGAAAAGCTGGAGCGGTGGGAGATTTCGGAACGCTGTTCTCTTCTTTAATACCACAGATCGAATGCTTGCAAGGGGTGTGCAAACAAACATAACAATTGACCAAGTCCCTATTATTTTTTTTTTAAATTAAATTTCAACATGGCCATACCCGAAGTATATTTTGTCTAATTACATTTCAACATGGCTATTTGTCATTTTGTATAAAAGCTGATCATTGATGAATGGTTTCGTGGAATATTTTGACATTAATTATTAATTGTAAATTGAAAATTAAGCATTAACTATCACTTTGAAAAAGAAAGAGAAACATAATTGAAGTAAAATAACGAATTTAATAATAATACAATTTATTAATGTAAGTGAAACCGCACAATCTAGTCAGTCAGTGTTATAAATAAATGAGAGACACAGCGACCTAACATTTCATACAAGTTCTAACTGATATTTTCAAACATCTGCGTTAGCATTATAAAAAGATTTTTTGCATCTTCCACACATGTTTGAATTTCTAATTCGGGTTGAAGAATATTAAGAAGCTCGATAAATTCTGGCATGTTTGATATTTCTTTTGGACTATAGGTGTCATAAACGTCAAGACACGAATTCACATCAGAAATGTCTACTATGGTACCATAATTCTGTGTATCATATATTGCTGGACTGAAGAACATAATATCGGGCTTGCCTTTTGGACCTTCTGAATTTTTCTTGCTTGAAATGGTGTGAGAATTCCATTCAGAAACAACTCTGTCTAATTCCTTCTGAATAACAGGCATAAAACAAAATTTCAGACATTCCTTGTGTAAAGGGTGATGGTCTTTGAAAATGCCACTGTCTCGTAGGTCTTTGAAGAATGACATCCACCAATCAATATTTTCCTTTCTCAAAATTGACCACCATGATTCAATCCTTTGGTTGGATGTGCTTTTCCCGAAAATGACACTATTCACCCCTGCGAACTTATCATCAGCTGTACTTCGAAAATATGGCTGGAGATATTGAAGCAACGTATTTTCAGTACCATTATCACACCTCAGAAGCGTTGGGGCTATCCCAAGTTCTTTCAAAGCTTTAAGATAGTAACCAGCAATTAATTTAGGATCATTGTTTGATTTTGCAACTTTAAGCCAGAGGATTTTACGACTAAAACCGTCAATTGCACCATGAATTGCAAATCCATAAGGTTTTATTTTGTCATAGCCATCGATATGCCAAACAAAGTTAGGACCAGGTGTACTGTATTTTCGCCGAAGTAATCTGTGGCATTTTCTTCTTTCCATACCTTCGGGGTCCATCAGCCAAAGAAGTTCGAGAACAGTATCCCGCTTAACATTGAGCTTATGAGCAGTTTGAAGTCTTTTCCACATTGCTCGATAACCTAAACATTTCCCGCTTTCGTTTAATTCTCGATCTATTGCAGCAATGATCATAGCCAATGGTGATTCTAATCCTCCTGGAATCCGCCTGCGTAGCCCCATTCTGCTCAATAAACGTTTTAGATGACGATAACTTATGATTATATCATGGTTGCAAGCTAGAGATACTAGAATTTCTTTATAGCTGTACTGGAGTTCAAAATACTGCTTGATTAACTGCTCGCGGCTTTTGGTTCCTAATTGTACTGGATGATAAGTTGACTGCATTTCCCCCTATAAACGAAATAAATCAATGTATATTAGGTCTAACAATTGATAATATACAATACAAATACAAATATTTTATTTGTCAATCAAGACGCCCCGGAGAGCTGAATAATTACAATAAATTTTATACAATGATTAGTTTGATTACAATGATTAGTTAATGACAATCGTACATAAAAGATATATATATATCATTTATATGGAAAGGCATAGTTGTATGCCCTGTACTATTGGCACGAGAAGTTCACTGACCGCCGAATAACTGGAAGGAATTTACTGGAGCAGTACACATATTTTTTAAGTTAACTCACTTGTCTTAATTATTACATGTCAAGATAATCTCCCTTTGTTCAAATAACTAACTAAATTATATAAAATTTTTAGAGCCCCAGGACTCTTATTACTCAATAACCATATAAATACCTAATTCATTTTACTATGTCTCTGGTTTGGACATATTATAAATATATAGTTTTTTTTTTACAAGAAAGAAAACAGATTTCATCTTCCATCCCAACAAGGCATATTTTACAGATTATATATTTTTCTGTCTTCCCAATTCAATTTCATAACGATGGGATCCAATTCTGAATTTGGATAAAACTTTTCTCTCTTTAAAGCTCAATATACTGATATATTGTTCCATACAGAAATAAAACTTAAATAAACGAACTATACGAAGTTTTTTTACTACTATTTTTAGTATTATTAAAAAGTTCTGCTTTCAATTAGGTCAGATACAAATTCTTAAGTTTCTGGATAATTTTGTTTTTGATAAAAACTTTACTCTTATTTTGTAAATAATTAGGATTGAAATCCAGAAGCTATAAGATTTTAACAATAAAGCTATGCCATGAAGTAGGACTATGACAGTCTTTTGAAAGCAAAAAATGCTTCTTTCAACAAATTATTTTCAGAATATACTTGTCCTACTGTAGAATTCTAGTAATAGGGACCAATCGTTCGATTTTAATGGTGACAAGGAGGTGATCTCGGATCCTGCCTTTTTGCAGTATCCAAAAGCCTATTAGTGTTTTAATATATTGTTCCGTGCTCTGACGCGAGCCATTTTTTCTTCAAAATACACACATAATTTTTCTTTACAATGTTCATTCCTGGATTTTTTACACCACACACTTTTCAGCCTTTTTTCAAATTTCTTCCTTGCCCCCCCCCCTCCCCCCTTTTTCCACATAAAAATCAAATGGTTGTTCCTAAATTACCAAATGGAAAACTTCAGTAGTGACATTTGACTATTAAAGATAATCACTGATTGTATACATGTATAACCAACGACGGAAACCTAATGACTTGAGTACCTAATACTCAAGTTTCAAAATTTAAGGACTCATTCAATTCGACATCTCTGCAATTTACGATTTTCCTCCGTCTCTTATAGAGTGTACGGAGCGTGACATTTCTCCACACGTATCCCTGTCAGGTTTTCGGTATTATAGCTTGACAACCCCCACCCCAAAAAAACCCTATCCGCCACCTGGGGACGCACTGGGCAGCCCTGTGGGGTTCATGAGTCCTCCAAGCAGCCACAGGTTTACCGTTTTGGCCTAGTGAAGACTTGTAGAGCTTGATTAGCTGAAATTAACACTCCTTGCTTATTTCAATATCAATTATAGTTTGCAAAATATTGAACAGTATGGATTTTTTACCCTCCGTTTCTATTAAATATTCTATTTATAGTAACAGTGGCCAGGATAGTATGTCCTAATTTTCAAACTAAACATTGGAAAAGTTAAGTTTCAATTGGTTCAGGATATTTTTTGTAATAGCTTACAACGAATTATAACACATACAATAAGATATCGTGCGTTTTGAAACAATTGAGAGTTTTGTACATTTAAGAGGGAGTCCATGAAAAAAACAGGCAGAGGGTGGCACATGCAAAATTTTGTTTTGATATCAAATAGGCCAATTTGAGTTCACAAACTTGTTCTTTCTTATTTGTAGATAACTACAGTGGTTTAAGTGTAATAAATTACAACGAAAGCACTAGAAATAAAGGGAGATAACTCTTTAAAATGTTAATAATTTAGTTGCTTTGTTAGAACGCATATTCTGAGGCACCCACATTTCATATCACTTCTGACATAAACACGAGTTCAACATTTGTACATTGAAATAAAAAAAATTACCATGTGCCACTATGTCATAGGATTTGCCCGATTTGTAAATGGACGACCTCTTAAAGAGAATCGTAAAAACTGTAGAAATGAGTCTGTATAGGGAAAAATACATACCTTAATTATAGGCGATGCTATTCCCCTGTTAACTGTACCTTAGATAAACACACGACTCAAAACACACGCATGTTCTCTGTGGCGTATAATAAGATGATGCATTTCGTGATACATACTAGATAATTTATGGATTATCGCGTTCTCTCCTTCTTTGACACTTGTATAAAGAATTTACTAGATTTGAGGATACACCACGAAAGCATTTTAATTAAAGATTAGGTTAAAGAAGTAGGAATTTAGAATTAAGGATTATGAATTTGGAATTAAGAATTTGGAATTAAGAATTAAGGATTAAGAATTAGGAAATAGGAATTAAGAATTAGGAATAAGGAATTAGGAATTAGGAATTAGGAATTAAGGATTAAGAATTAGGAATTAAGGATTAAGAATTAGGAATTAAGGATTAAGAATTAGGAATTAAGGATTAAGAAGTCCCCTCAAGGCTTTCGTACCTAACAGCAACTATTATGACAAGTGATATTCATTTTCAAAATACTGATGGATAAATATCAGAAAACTGCAGTAAAAAGTTTAAAAAAGTTTTTTTTTCGACTTATCACCCTTCGCAAGATTCTTAACTGTACTTAAAACCACATTAGAACTTTTTTAAATATAATTTCGGGGGAAAAATCTGTTGGAGTCTTTTGTCATAAGAAAAGACGTCATATCAACTTAATCAACATACTGTATTAATTTGAGTTGTCTCCCTTTTGTCCGCTGGTTCCTTTCTTTGTTTATCAATCGTTTTAGGACATATGCAAGTTCAACATTCCTTTTTTTCGCATAACTGGTCATAACTGAATCTATGGTAGCCTGATCCATCTGGATCAGGCAATGAAGATATTCCATTACAAACTTTGTAAATCAAACTGACAGAAGTACATGTATAATATTTGTAAAATCTTGTTTCAAATATGCAAAGTTAGAAACATGTCGAAGTTCTTGTCAAATGTTTCAATAGGTATGATCACGTTCCCTTGTATTAATTTGAGTTATCTCTCTTTTGTCTACTGTCCAATCAATAACCACAATAATGAATATATTCCATTACAAACTTTGTAAATCAAACTAACAGAAGTACATGTATAATATTAGTAAAATCTTGTTTTAAATAAAAATATGTAAAGATAGAAACATATCGAAGTTCTTGTCAAATGCTGTCCCTTGTATTTGTTCCATTCATAGGACCAATTGCGGAATGTTGTTCAATTTTATAGAAATTTGACCTTATAAGAGTCTGAAACAAATACTTCAAACATTTGCAATATTAAGACAAAACTCATACAAATTAGAGAATAATCAGCCGCAAGATTCCTCTTGAAGAAAATTTCGACCAATTTTCACAATATTTACATGTTTTTGTAAATGTATAGAACTAATATGGTTTTAATTTGAAATCGATGCATAATTCATAAAATAATGCATTTCCAATAAATTTTTGGTTTTGGCTCTGAGAGTGCTTCGCGTTGAATTTTTGTAATAAATACCCTAAATTTACAAAATCCTAATGAAATTGCATTTTTTTCTTATTTTGTTGGGGAGGGGGCTCATTTAAGCATTCATTAAGTTGATAATTGTTTAAAAGTTTGATTTTCTGTTTTTAAAACTTTAAAGTATGTATAAAAAGCTATGATAATGTGAATTTTGATAAAGATTTATAGAAGTTTTGAAAAAGGCCCTAATTGTGAAATAAATACAAGGGGAATAGGCCTTATATACCACCTTTTTGGAAATAAACAAATGTAGTAAATATTAGAACTACATTAGAACTACCTTCAATGGCCAAAACTAGATTGCTACCATAGTTCCAGACATTTTGCCGATTTTAACAGAAACTAATGGTAAAGAACTTTTTAGACATAATTTTGGTGTCCAGGTATGGTCAAAACAAATTTAAACACTATTCCGAATATCACATAGTCAAGACAAATTCAGACTCGGGTAAGAATGTCTTAAATCGGTCAAGAAATACTGGGATAAAATTTAAGACTTTTATCAATATTGATAAAGTCTATATGCTTAAAATAAATAATAACTTTCTTGTAGTTAATGAAGAAAATCTTTGAATATTATACATTCACAATTTAATTTTGTAGACCAGAATCAATATTATGCT
>JAOXYJ010076266.1:0-18802 GCA_028566555.1 Lithophaga nigra
TCTAAATATGAAGCCGACCTTCTAGTTTCTGTAGTGTCTTTAATTTCTAGTTGACTGGGATATATGAGATGTAAATATTCACTATAATACGGGTTATTGAGTGAAAGAACATCATCATAAATATACCAGAACGTAAAATTAAAGAATTTAGCGAGATATTTCTTCTTTTTATCTTTTAAAAGGTTTTGTAGAAATTCAGCTTCATAGGAACAAACCAAAAGTAGGGATGCACAATTAGTTCCCATTTGGAATTGAAGCAATTTTATTTCAACGGTTTTTCCCTGAACAGGCTCAAGCGTATAATTTGTGACACAAACACACCAACGCAGAGGCAGCTGGTACATTGCTGCTCAGAAAAGGAAAACTTCCTACAGGGAACTCAAAGACATCTCTTTGTCATAGATTTTGGATAGTAGGAGTTAATTTTCTCAATGCTTAAAGAATTTTTCAATTTCAATAAATTTTTAATTTCGAATTCACTTTGATAGATCCAGTGTATATAATCGCCATTGTAGGAGTGTTTAGTGAGGAAGCATCGACAGTAGTGTCAAATTACCCTTTCTGCCCAACCGCCTATTCTTACAGGCAAAAGTAAGGGACTGGCACCCGAAAACTGAAAATGGATGCAAACGAACCGTGTCTCAATTGAGAACTAATAAAACAATGGCCTTCGTACAGAAGATGGAAGTTGGGATAGTAGCCTACTGAATAGAAGATGATTTCATCAACTAAGATACCATGCAGGAGAAGGTGCATGGGTAGAACCAGATAGCGGTGAAATGGAAGGACTTGCCTATGAGGGTGATTTACAAAATTCTGAACGTGGTAGAGGCGGAGGGTAAGTTTGGCAAAAGTAAAATCCTCACAATGAAAGACCGGTAATGAGAAACGGTTAAGGCGTAGGCATATACTGGACTAAATAAAGAGAAGGAAGCTCTGGAAATAGTGTTCGTACGAAGCATAGGACTAAAAGTGAGTAAAAAGTTCAAACAGGAGTACTTGTCTTACTGGGAGAGGGCTTACATAGGCTTAGCCTGTTGCCCAATCTCTTTGATTTTACTGAATAAAATATGGTTTAAACTTAAACAAAACTTCTCTTACGACCTTGTAAAAGGTAGTAAATACAAAAAAACCATGGACCTGGGGTGGTTTTGATTTCCTATCTAGCATACTTGATTACAAATCAAAAGCCTTAAACGGAGATCGTCGCCCGAGCATAGCAAAGCGATGTATGTAGTGGTGTAGGCTTTTTTTATGCACATGCGCAGTAAGGTCTTCATTAAATGTCGTCGAAGATTGTCGTAGTAGCTGTTTCTCATCGTAGTAAAAGTTCAGGCATTTGAAAGTCCCAGCAATTTGGTTCTGAATAATCTCGTCATCCTCCAAAGCCTTGCTAAATCCTTCTTCGATCTGAGACTTAAGGGTCTGGGCTAAGCGCATTGTGTTTTTGTGTTTCTTAATCTTTCTTCTGATACGTTTAGAGATCAAAGTTAACACCAAAAGTCCGATAGAATTAATGACGGCTAGGGAACTGAGCAGGATACATGCGATGACACTCACACCTGTGAAAGCTGTGCTGAGAATACCAGTTGTACAAATATGTTCAGAACGGAACAAATCCCCAACGCAACAGACATGACCTTATTTAGTCTGTTGTAGGTTGTTGGTAGTCGAGCGTCTTTGATTTTTTCCAACTCTTGTACCGCAAACTATATCTTTATCTATTGTCCTCCCAAGCTGAATCTAATCCGTGAGTCATTTATTTATGGACTGACAAGAACATACCAAGGATTGGGGCCAATATGAGTCCGGGTCCTTCGTAGAATCCTTCTCCGCGTTTAAAATACCGTCCATTGTCCTTCGTTATGCACACTCTGGAAGGTTTTAGGTAGAGACTGTTACCACAAAGATAGACTACCAAGGGTTGATCCACCCTTTTCAAATACAGCCCGGATCCAAGAGCCACGTTGACTGCTACTCCACTAAATCCCCTCAATGCACTAATACCCAAGGCTTGCAGAACGGTTTTTGCGACCATGAAAAGGGCTCTCATTGCTAGACCGGCTAACATGGGTAAGAATCGACCTTCCTTCTTCTTCAACTGTTTGGTTCTCATCTATAGATTTATACCGCCTTTACCTTTCTGCAGGAGGTTGGTGATCTTTTGAATCTGTCGACTGGTCAGTTACATCTTGTGTTCTCCCGATTGGTTTCCGAGGAACATGCGAATGATGACTGGACAACCATTCTTAACGGCTCGTTGTAGTTTATCAACTTGACTTTTGTCAAGTTCAGGCCATGTTCGTGGTAAGATACTTTATTTATACCTTGCGAGGATGAAAGCTAATAGATAGATCTTCACCTCTGGAATCTATTGGATTTCCGTCTTGATCGGTAAGATTAGTTTCCATGCGATTGATGATGCTCAACGTCATGGATAAATACACAAAATTTTGCTGGCTTTAAATGATCTTGGAACCCAGTTCAACATAAGGGAAGAAACTGTAAAAGGCAGATTGTTTCGAACAATTCACGTAGCTTAAAAGGATGATGTCGTTATTGACCAGAATGCAATTGATGCTGATGATATTCACAATTGTAACCGTCTGTTGTCATATCGAATGAGCAAATTCTTCCCTCCCAGCACCGTGTAAAAGCTGGTGTCGACATTGTGATTTTCGTCTAGAGAAAACGTTGGCCCCATCATCGAACAAAATGTTTGTCTCATCAAAATGCATTTTTTATCCTAAAATATTTTGGTCAAAAAGTATAGCCAATGTTATTAATAAAAATGTCATTCAAAATCGCTCGAAAGCTGATGTCGACATCAAAGTCCACCAGATAAATTTTGGCTAAGGTTATAGTTGCTCTCAGCGTACTTGTATTAGCACCGATGACGATCTTAGCTTTATGTCCGTCCGTTTAGTTGTCGCTCAACCTCATTGTTAATGTCCTCGATACCGTAGGAACCACTGCTCAAAATAATAGTGTACCAGGTTGCTCCCTCATCGGGTGAGTAGCGAATGACGTTATTTCCCGGATAGATGTTGGGGAAAGAATAGAAAGTTTCCAGGTTGACTAAGGCCATTTTATAGCTTCTGTCGTTCTTCAGTTGAATGGGTTTGTTAAATCTGTCATGCCCAAAGACGATGAAAGAGAACGCTTGTTTTTGGTTGGTGTTGTCAGCGATTCGTTGTAGTAGATCTTCAGCATTCATTTATTTATCATTCATTGAAAAAGACTAGAATACGACGCTCAACAATCAGACTCGAATCATAGAATTCTACCTGAGATGACGAGAGCAAAGGCTTGAGTGTTAGGTGGAACATTTTGCTCAAAATCAGCCCTGACGTAGTGTCCACTGCGGAATCTTTGAGTTTCTCACTCTGTTTACTAACATCAAAGACAAGCAGTGGATACAGATCTAAGAAATCAGCGGGGGTGATGTTTGGGTCGCTGATGAGATTATCCATGTTGAAGACCTTCCTCCTGCAGTCTGTGGCTTCTTTCAACACTCTAACCACCCTGTTTTGAGTGAAAGATGTGTTGTAGTGCACAGCGGGATACCTCTGTGCGTTCTGCGTAACGCAGATGTTGTCCAATGGGCAATGGTCAAAGATGCGAGGTTTGCAGTCTGATTATTACTCCTATCAGTCTTGAACGCTCCGATGACCCACCTAGGCTTTTCGGGACTACTTTAAGTGGCTAACCTCCCACTGAACGTCGTATTTTCCGGAATCGCTATGGAGTCGCACTGTCTCATGCGGTAACCATTGTCCAGTTTGACATTGTTCTCGATCGTTTTGTACAACTGTAGCTTGGTCTCGTCAAAAGGTAGAACGTAGAGGACGAATCAAAACATCTTACTCTACATGATCTTAGCTACGGCATTGAAAACAACTTCTCGGAACAGTGCATCGTTGTCAGTGTCTCAAACAAGGGACAACTCGTACACTAGCTTGTCATACTCCTGTGAAAATCCGAAGATGTGTTTCAACGGGATAGCATATGAGAACGATTTTTTGACGACTGGTTTCGTAATGACATAACCTCTCCTGGCAGCGAACCCAGTGTTTTCGGCTGCAGCATCGGCAAATGAATCTTTGAACTATTGTTGATTGAGACCTTAAGACTTGAAAAAGTAGTCTGGGTAGGTCAAAAGACCAAACGTGGTCATGGCAACTCCACCGTACTTGAGAGTCTCAATCGTCTGTCCTGAAAAATTGTACCTGAAGGTCTTGAAAACAGATACATGACGGCGTTGTTGACCAGCGAGATTAGATCGCCATCTTGGTAGGCTGTTCCATCGTTCTTTTGAAGCCGCCCCTCAACGAACAGATAACTCTCGACCGAACGAATAAAAAAGGTCTAGAATTTCAATGCTGAATCTCACTTCCGCTCCAGAGCTGTTCAAATTCGAACCCCTGATAGGTTTATATCCGTGATACTCGTATTTCTGAAGAGTTTTGTCAAAGACGAAAGGTTTTTGATATCAGCGATTTCAGACATTGTGTATTTATTTAAAGGATTGCACTAAATCGTGTATGGTTGCAATGCTACTCCAGGAAATGATGTTGTGCAAGTCCGATTTTGGTTTCTTTGTTACAATTTTTCCGGACGAGTGGTCTTTTTCTTGGATGAGACCATTTTGTTGACTACATGATCCACAGCTTTGGTTGCACCCTTTTAAACACCCTTGACGACAGCGTTGGTGGCAGCAGTCAGCGCTTTATTGTCCAGTGTTTTTGGCAGCTTGAGAGGTGAACACCTGTCCAAGTAACTTGGTTACAGTGTCAAAAAGACCTCGACCACCGTACACATACTTCCGATGGTAACTTTTCTTCGTTTGCAGCATGTTTTATTTATAAGATGTTTTGATGTACTGACTTGTATTCTGTTCATTATTGATCCATCCTTGCCGTTTCATTACATCAAAGATGAGTAAAATCTTGTTTCTCACACCATTTTGTTCCCCGCTTCATCGGAGGCTCTGCAAAGATAGTTTCATAGCGTTCTTCCGCCTTCCGTGAAAGGATCAAGTGTCGACATCACAACGTATCATTACCTCGTCATGTCTTCCAACACTGCTTCCCCGTCTTGAGGGTGTGCTGGCAACGAGTCTTCCGTAAAAGGTTCAAGAATCTACGGCACATGGTCCCATACGGTTGACATTGACGAGAGCACTGGTGACCTCTGATTGTTTTTATCTAAGATGGTTTTTCTTGGATCTTAACTTAAGGCACACCTCTACCTAATGTACTGTAATCATTGTGGGCGAAAATTGGGTAATCATTTCAGCATCACAGTTGACACAGATGCGTTTTCGATGCTTTAACTCAAATTTTTTTCAGTTGTCACTACACTCACATTTACCAACGTCCTCATGCATGAGATCGTCTTCTGAAAACACTGCGCTATGTTCTGAAATGCAGATAAGGTAAAGATCCCTCGAGTCACGTAGCTACTACGCAGATCTACATACCCAGGCAGACATCTCTCTGGTCTGCTTCAGGTGATGTTCCGCAAAGCATTTTACCCAATTATCTCTCCACTCGGCAATCTGTCTGGCTTGAAATGTAGGTACAGGAAATAGTCCTTGTCATTCGTGATGGTGGCGTCTCTTCCTTCCAGGGCGTACTGGTTCAGACGAAAGTATCCGTAACGATCCATATTTTATTTTAGACTAAGTAGAACGCATCGAATTTGAACCGGTACCTCTCGTTCGCCTTAGAGCTTGTGAGATCGATCGTGACGAATATGTGAGACTCGGATCAGCAACGGATGCACAAGGTCTTGAACTCCTCCATGGTCAGGACCGTACAGTAATTACAGCGGATATGGACGAGGTCCTAGCGTCTTGCTGGAAGAAGCAGACGAAGTTGGCGTTCTGCCTGATGGTCTGTCTCTGCAGACTGAAGTAGTTCTAAAAAAGGTAGAAGTAGCCGACGTTATTGTTTCGTCCTCTGTCGTAATAGTCTTTGCACTTTTCTGTTTACTCAACATCAAGTCGTCGAATACCATCAGCTTCTTGCAAGGCAAGTTCGCATGTCGAGTTCGTGCTGTTCTGGTACGTCACTGCCTTGTTCGAACAAAAATCTATCGATACGGATAGGTTTCCTCGGCGATAGTAGTGTATCGACAATGTCGAGCAATGAATGGAGAGGAGTTCGTGTATGTCTTCTTTCGAAAACCCCTTTTCTAACGCCCTTCGTAGAGGCTGATAGATCGGCTGGAGAAGCGACTTTCCGAAAACGTATAGATGGTCGTAGTTCAACCACCCAGACCGAACGAGAAGGTTTTTCATCAATGTTGCCTTACCGCAGTCTGATTTCCCAGTGATTAGGCCTCTGATCGATCTCTGGGGAAGGAGATGATGTTGGTATCTGTTCGCAGGTGCTTCATTGTATGAAATGTTTTCAACATACAATTCTTTAAATAACGATCTACCGTGTGAAATATCGGAGAAAAACACACACGGCGAATTTACGCGAGACCCAGACCAGCAATGAGAGGCGACGCAAGGCTGGAACGTGCACTGTCTGCGGAGCTAAGAAGTCTCATTGGTCGCTAGCACAGGTGCCGGTCTCATAAACAAGCTGATCAACCGCTTAGAGATGCAGCTGCCAGACACAACTTCACAGAACCTGGTACCAAACTACTCAAGCGTCTAATGCCGACGGAATGCCGAAGTCATTCAGACGCTTGAGTAGTTTGGTCGATACCCATCAAGAGAGTCGATCAGGCAACCTATCTTCATGACCTCTGTTACGCCAAATACAAGGACACAACCACGACGTGCAACTCCATCTCTGATAAGAACATGCTCGGCGGATTTGATCGCATCGATAACCCGAAGAGAGAGAGAAGATAGATCGCAGCATCGTCAGACCCCTCATCGGCACCAAGGTGAGGTTTGGACTCGGTGTCAAGAAAAAAAGTTTATTTGTCGGATGAACTGGCTGAAGAGTCAAACAAGCCCATTCGACGTAAGTTTCAGAAGCGACGCGTGATCGTCGGTGGTGCTGGCGAAACGTGGGCTTTCGATTTCGTTGCCATAAATGCCTTCTCACGCAAGGAGGACACGCTCATTCTAAGCATCATCGACATCTTCTCCAAGTACGGCTGGTTAGTACCGCTCAAAGGCAAGAAGGATGCGACGGTTAGATATGCCTTCCAGTCTGTATTCAAGTCTCGCGTTCCCAAGAAGTTTTGGACGGACAAGGGGACTAAGTTCTATAACAAGGAGGTCAAACAACTGTCCCAAAAGTATGTATCGAGCTGTATTTGACCTTGACCGAAGAGAAGTTGAGTGGCATCGAACGCTGGAACCGAACCATGAAGGAGAAGATGTTAAAGAAGTACATCTCAGCTAACTGTACGAGCAGCCATATCGACGTTTTGGACGATCTCGTTCATCAGTACAACATCACCAAGCATAGAGCCATCAAGATGACTCCTACTACAGCGATTCGGAAGGAACATGAGGCTAATGTGTCCTGAAATCTGTACGGCGAAGTACCACCTATGCAGGCTCATCGCTTTCGCGTTGACGACAAGATTCGAATAACCAAGAAGCAAACTATGTTTGAGAAGGGGTACACACCCCGATGGACTGAAGAGGAGTTCATCATCTCTCAACAGTTGAACACTCAACCACCAACCTTTCATCTCAAGGACTTCAATGGTGAGGTGATCCAGGGCTCCTGCGAGCCTGAACTCCAGACGACGGATCAAGATGTCTACCGTATCGAAAAGTTCTTGCAGAGACGAACCATGAACGGTGTGAAGAAAGTATATGTCAATGGAGTGGCTATCCCGCAGCGTTCAACTATTGGATCAAAAAGTCCGACATGCAGTTATCCCCCATGCAAGCTTTCTTGTTTTGTACGCCAAAAACCAGAAAGATTGTGAGAGATCACCCGAAAATTGAGAAACCCTGGACTACTATCGTATCTTCTGTTGCAAGTGTTCGCTTTTCAGTAGTGGCGCTGCGTCCAGTCTGTGCTTCAGTTTAATAAAGGTCTCTATGCTATCTATCCTATCCTGGTTGTTGAACATCTGCTTCTCGAGTATTTCATACTTTTTTGCGACTGCATTAATCCTTCTTACGTCGCGTTGACTATTTCTTGCCAGTTTTTCGTATACCATCCTTTAGTGACTGGCTCATCTACTCGCTACTCCTCAGGAAGATTACGAATTGCATGATTGTGCATATCTAGGTCAACGGTCATCTTACCCCCGTTGGTGGAAACGCATTTCTTCTTACCCATTTGTCTCGCACATCTTTCTCGAGGTTTTTGATCGAGTCATCATATTTCCTTTCGCTCGTTTCAACTCCATCGTCATCTGATTAAGCTTCGTTTGTAACAGAATGTACACTGCTTTCAGGAGTTCCCAGAATGGTGATACCATGATCCCTCATGTCTAGGTCTTGACCTATCTTCGATAGAACTATGCGTTTCTCTCTCGAATTTCCAAATGTATGCACCATGTTTATTTATTTACCGTCACAAATCAAGCATCATTTCGTCAAACGATCGCCCGTCCGAAAATTTCGTCAGCACGTGCAGGCAAAAGGGACCACAGACCACGTTTCTGTAGTTCATCCGTGTCGTAATGAATAGGGAACCCGAAAAATCTCGTCAGTTAGTCGGGATGTAGGAGCCCGTAAGGGTCAAAGTACATCCTTATCGACTTGAACCAGCACGTCAAGTGCGTGCCAAGACCGCTTAGGCTTAAGATACCACATTCGACTATACATGGTTTATTCGGTAAGTCGTCTCGCATGAACATACCTCTGAAATGTGAGATGTTTAGACCTTTTACAGCCTTCTCGAGCTCCACGATGGTCAGCGCTTTGTAAGGAAGTACTATGCCATGCATCCGTATCATCAGCGGTTACTTGATATTTATTTGATAGCACCCGTGAGCTAGGGTGTGGATCCCGACCGGCATGATATTTCGCTTGTCATTATTTGGCGAGAGTGCGACCTTGGTCTCCTCGGTGAAGTTGCTGTGCAGATGACTTCGGATGATGTTCATTGGCTTATAAATCTCCTGCTGCGTTTTCAGACATCTCTTGTACTCGACGAAGGCGATATCTCGCTTGATCACGTTCTTCTCGACTTACTTTGCCCTCTTGGTGACCTGGTCATGTACCGTGTAGGCATACATTCAGATGTCATTTTTTTATTTATACACTTTTGTTCGCATCTCTTTTTCAATTTGTTTCCAGATTCCATTCTTACTCTATACCCGCTTCCCTTTAAGGTATCTATACCTTCCTATTCCTGACGTCTGCTACTCTTCCGACTCTCAAATTCTGTACAAATGCAACTGTTCGTTTGCATCCATTTTCAGTTTTCGGGTGCAAGTCTCTCACTTTTGCCTGTAAAATAGGCGGTGAGGCAGAAAGGGTAATTTGACACTACCATCGTCTATGCATCAATGTGAAATTAAGGACTTGGTAGCTATTTTGTTTTTCGTATCTTCCAAAAATTCATCGATATATTTTGCTTCACACGAAAACAGAAACGAGTCTAAAAGGCACTATTGTATTTATGTTACAATGTACTATTCTAACTGTACTTACTATTATTGATACATTTTCGTTTCTTCTTTTATCAAGAAATGTTTGAGGGAGAGATAATCCGCCATATTCGGTGATGTAGTCCGTTGGTAAATTGCGACGTTTACTTTTGGTAACACTAATGGATACTTCTGATGACTTTACATATAGAGGCTTCGCTGTTTTCGCATCCATTTTGTCCAACATTAATGAAATCATTTGAATTAAATTGTCTTCAGCCCTCTTTATTACCAACTCAAGCTATAAGTAATCAATAATCAAATTTTTAATTAACATCAAGGTTGCTCATGACTGCAAGTTTATTCGTGTCGAAATTATACATTCTCATCACCTAAAGCGTGTACTAATATTCAACAGCTTGGTGTTAAATTTAACAAAACATTTTAATTATATGTTTGCGAACAATTTAAGGTCATTTGTGAATTTTTTTCTCTTTACATTCATTTAATACACTGACAGATTATGCTAAGCTTCATAATAGTACCTTTCCCGTTTTGGAACTGTACTTTCGTTATTATATTTTAAATGGTATAATTTATTTTTGTATTTGTCTTCAGAATATTATTGCATCGCAGTGATGTGTATCATAAAGACGTACTCTGTAATCGCTGTGCACTGTATTTATTTAACTGTGAATCAGTCATACGACATTATGAGTGTGTCATATTACTGTTTCTGCTGATCCCCCAGTTTTCAGACAAAAGCTGTTGCACGAAATTGAGAGTGGGATGTGAACAAGAAGTGCTGGAAGTGATCACTAATAAACAATGCACTTGGTACAGAACATAGAAGTTGGAAGGAAGAGTAACCGACGACGTATCGAGTGAAAAGGAGAACGACTTTATCGGTGAAGATTTTTTTTTAGGAAAGGGTAAAGCAGCAGAATCAGTAAGTTACGAAATTAAAGAACCTACCTGTTACAGTGATATACAAGATCTATAGTGTAACTGAGGTTAAGGATGTTTGCTGGTGACATATCTGACTTTTAACAAATATTTTGTAACACCTCTTGATTTTCATAAGGAATGCTTTGAATTTATTTGAACAGTAACCCCTATATTTCTATTTATTTTCTCAAACGACTAATTTCAAAGGCTCACTCACTAAAATATTTGAAAAAAATTATTATTCGTTCCACATTTTTTGAACATGTATAGACACTGTGTACACCATGTATTTCCTATGGAAAATCCGGAGAGAACATTTTCCGGCCAAAAATTTGATTTATTCAAGCCATCATATCTCAAAAACAAGCACACAAACATATCTTTATTTGTCCATAATTTTAAGTAATCTACATTAACTTGTGAAAAATAATCAACTTGGGAAAATGTAGTTATTTTGAACTTGAGCAGCAAACATCCTTAAGGGTAAGTTCGGAAAGAGCAAGATACTTACAGGGAAAGACCGACAAGGAGAAACGTCTTAAGCATGGGCTTGTACTGGGCTAATCTAAGAGCATGATTAAGAAGGGGCATACGTACGAAGTGTAGAGTTGAAGATAAGAAAGAAGTCGAAACAGAACTACTTCTATTTTAAAAGTGCTAGACAGTAGCTACAGTGAGGGGTGACGTAAGGTCTTATTTCAGATCCAGCATAACTAGATCCGCAATCATTGTAGCGAAAAGTTCCGAACGTATCACATTGCGTAGCACAACTCAGCGACGTGTGTAGTGAATTAACTTTTACTTACGAGGAGTGCGCAGTTATGTCCTCATTTCAGCCGATAAATTGATTTTGTAACAAAGGTTCATCAAACTACGTCTTGTCTTCACGGAACTTCTTCAAAAACATCCATATCTCTGTAAATGCAAGGTAACTGAGCTCACTATTAGGCATGCATTCACTCGCCATATCGCCAATCCGATGCAGCCAGACTTTCAAGATTTCCAACAGTCCCTTCGTGTTTTCCCTTTTTCGACCATATCTACTTAGAGATTTTGCTCAATATGATATTACCATTGGTAGTGAAGCAGGCCAGTGAACCCAGCAGAATGGGGGGTATTGCACCTACCCCTGACACTTCAGTTACAAGAACACCTGTTGTACACATCAGATTCAGTGTTGAACAAGCACCCAAAGCAGCAGATATAACCTTTGTCTGCATTTTGTACTTCATCGCCAATCGTTCAAGCTTTGAAATCACAGTAATCAGCTCCCCTCTCCATGGATTCAACTCGTGACCAGCTGTCTAATCTTCAGCAACATCCATTTATTTAGAGACTTCAAAGAGGACTAGCGTGGAATTCGAATCACCTTGCCGTATTCGATAGCAGTGTATTCTCTGAATCTCATACGAAAACTTTTATTTACTTCTCGAATTCTACGTAAGACAAGTCCGCACCGAACACGATTAACCTACTCCAAAGCGATGCCAGAATAAATTGAGCAGTGAATCCCGTCATCTTGTAGAACATCTTGCCAAAAGCATACCGGGCATGGAGTAAGAAAAGCCGTGTGCCCTGTCTTTGATGTACACCAGACAACATTTAAAATCAAACGAGTCCAGTTAACAAGTACGTGCCGGATGAGACGATGGGCTCTCTGATCAAGATGCCTGCCTAGTATTTGTGCATTGCTATGTCAAACGTCTTCTCGATCGGACGCCTATTCGATTTTCCTTTTTCAATCTTTTCAACATACCAGTAAAAACAGACATGTTTTGCCAACCTATACTCATCAGATATTTATTCATTGGTTCAAGGAAGGACGTCCAAGAAGGAAATGTTCTTGAAAGAGCTGTGTGGTCCCAAAATCAACCCCGATCAGGTTCAGGTTCAATCCATTGCCATAGATCTGGAATTTTAGCTGGTTTGAGATACAAACTGTTACCCTGAACACCCGCTACCGCCTTTTGTGAGATACAATCCCTATCCGAGAGTTTTGTTAACGGCCAGACTACCGAACTCATTCAATGCACAAATTTCTAGTGCCAATAGGACAGTTTTAGCTACCAATGGAAGAACTCTCAAAGAAAGTACTGCCTGGATAAGAAACCACTTTTCTTATGCATGTTGTGCCTCAGTTGTCTATAACTGAGCCTGAACATCAAACCATCTGTACCACACATTAACAGCTTGGTAATCCTTTTAATCCCTCTGTTTATGAATGACATCCCGTGCTCCTTCGGCAGATTTTTATGCGACAACCGGATGCTGATGGGATAATCCTTATTTGCAGTTCAAACCGTCCTCCTGATACCCATTTATTTACACTTCATGTAAAGCTTATGATTAGATGTTCAACTCTGAGATCGATTGATTTGCCTCTTTTAGGTAAGTCCATGTGATTAATGATGTTCAACGTCACGGGTAAACACTAAATTTTGTAGGCTTGAGACGATCTTATAACCCGGTTCAACATTTGGAAAGAAACAGTAAATGGCATATTGTTGTGATTCATTTACGTAACGTCGACTGACGATGTCGCTAGTGACCAGAATGCCATTGATGCTGAAGATATTCATAATGTTCTCACCCTCTGCGTCACCGTCTGTATTCTTATTGAAAGTATACGTTTCTCGAACCCCAGCACCGTTTTAATTGTTATCAACATCAAAACATACCGGAAAGTTTTTTGGCTAAGGTTAGAGTACTGGTATAGGCATCGATGATGATCTAGCTTTATGGTTGTCGATGAACCTCATTGTTGATGTCCTCCAACCTCCATACCGTAAGAATCGGCGTTCAACATAATGGTAGGCCAAGTTGCTCTCTTGCGAATGATGTTATTCCCCGGATGAAAGTTGGGAAAAGAATATGAAGTTTCCAGGTTGACTTAAACCATTTCAAAGCTTCTATCGTTTTTCAGTTGAACAGGTGGGTTAAATCTGATGATGATCCCAGAAATGACGAAAGAGAACCTCTATTTTATACTGGTATTGTGAGCCATTCACTGCAATAGATTTTGTGCACTTATTTATTTATCAGCATTTTGTACCTAGTGTGTAGTTAATAAACAGCTGGTCGTTCATTGCTCTATAGACTTTAGAGAGTTTGGTTGCGTATCTTTTTCATACATTGAAAGGTTAGAATACGACGCTCATCTCCTACAATCAGATTAGAACCGTAGGATCCTACCTCAGATGACAACAGCAAAGGCTCGGATGTTAGCTGGAAGATTTTGCTCACATTCATCCCGAAGTAGATGTCCACTGTTGAATCCTTGAGTGTCTCACTCTGACTCACTCTGTTTACTAATAACTAAGACAAGCAGCTGGTACAGATCTGAGAAATCAGCAGGAGTGATGTCGGGGTTGCTGATGACATGATCCATGTTGAGGAACTTCTTTCTGAGTCTGCCGCTTTTTTGTACACAAGTCATTCTGTTGTGAGTGAAGGAAATGTTGTAGTCCACAGTGGAATACCTGATCACGTTCAGCGTAACGTAGGTGTTTTGCAATCGGCGGTGGTCAGAGATGTCAGTCTGCAAAGCACGATGACCACCTAGGTTAGCTTTAATGGCTAACCTTCGACTAATGTCTTGTTCTCCGTAATCTGTATGGAATCGCACTGTCTCATAAAATGATCGATGTTAAGATCGGTCTTGCTGTTGATCGTTTTGTACAACTCAAGTTTGGTCTTGTTAGAAGGTGGGATATGTGAAACGAACCAAGAGACTTTACTCAACACAATCTTAGCCACTTCATTAATACCAATATCTCTGAATACGGTATCGCTATCAATGTCTCGAACGTTTGTCAACTCATGTTTGAATCCATACATTAGCTTGTAATCCTGTGCAAAATCCGATGATCCAAAGATGGGTTGGCAAATGGAAACGTACCTTTGACGACCAGTTTTGCACTGACTTAACCCCTGAAACATAGCTGATTGCGAGGTCAGACTTGGAGATGTCATCGGGTTAGGTCAAACGTCCAGAGATATCGTCGGGGCAGATCAAACGTTCAAACACTATCATAGCAGTCTCAGGGTAAAAACTGAACTTGATAACTTTGAACAGATACATGACGGCGTTGTTGACTAGTTAAATCAAAACGGCGTCTCGGTAGGCTGATCCATCTTTCTTTTAGAGTTCTCCTTCCAACATTAGATAAGTCTCGACCGGTGGGTGAAAGGGTCCTGAGTTTTTAATTGTCACTTCCGCACTTGAGCTGTTCAGATTCAATCCCGTGATTGGTTCATATTCGTGGTATTCATATCTCTGAAGAGTTTTGTCAAAGAGCAAAGGTCTTTTGATTGTCACGATTTCAGACATTTTTTGCTATTTAGTATTTATTTATAGGGTTGAACGAAGTTATGTATGGTTGCAATACCACTTCCGGCAATGATGTTGTGCAAGTTCGATTTTGGTATGGAAATGATGTCGTTGAATCTGGCTCTTTGTCGAGGAGTTAATTTGTTGACTATATAATCCACAGTCTTAGTAGCAACCTGTTCAACGCCCTTCAGCTTCAGTGGCAGCAATCAGTACCTTAATCCCCAGCGGTTTTGCAGCTGAGGAGACGTCCGCCCAAGTAACTTGGCGGCAATGTCAAAAAAACCACGACCACCGTAATGATATCCTTTCTTCGTCTGTAGCATGTTTTGTTTATAGGAGGTTACCATGCGCTGCCTCGTATCCATCCTTGCCGTTTCATCGCATCAAGGCTGGCTACAATCTTGTTTCTCATACCTTTGTTGCCACCACGGTAGGATGCTTTGCAAAAAGCTAACCGGCTGGTTGAGATCTGAAGGTAGAAAGACTGTCTGTAGCTCACTACTTTACTTCTCCTGTTTGTATACGTGTAAAACCGTGCTCTTCCACTTGTAACTGTTACTGGCTTTAGGAGTCCTAGAAAGAACATCAAACATTATAAGCTTGATACATCGCACCTGTAGACTTCAAGATCTCAGCACAGTTATTCCAGTTATCCATATCATATACCTCATTGTCATTTTTTTTAACAATTACAGTGAAGATCAGTCCAAACATAACACCCAAGTTAATTTATAATGCAGAGATTTAGACTGATTGTAGTTAAGTTTGCGGTAGAGATACAATTGGTCTGGACTTTTCTTGCGATAGTTTCAAGTTGACACAGCAAACAGAGATAGTACTAAAGCATTTTCTTGTGACAATGCCCAGGACTGTTCTTGTCCTACGACCGCTTTTGTCAGCAGGACTGCGCACGCTCAGTTGAAACTAAAATAATCTATTCTAGAAACTCTTCCAGATTTTGTCCTACGACCGTTGTTGTCAGCAGGACCGCGCACGATCAGTTGAAATTAATACACTTTGTTCTGGTGACTGTGCATGCGCGCAGAACAAAGATTTCTAGCAGAGATTTTCCTAGGACAAATCAGAAAAATGGGTCTTGTTATGAAAAGCAAAGATGTGACTGGTCAAGCAGAGATTAGAAAAATCTTTTTGTCCTAGAAAAGCAGTCATAGAACAATTTTAACTTAACCTATACTTGTACTAATCTCTGGTCAATCGGGCCGAGAGCAGAGATACTAACCAGAGATTTCGACTGCTTCAAGTTAACTTCATGTTATGTTAGGACTGACCTGGACTGTAGTCCAGGCATTCCTTTGTACTGCACATCATTCACAGGTATATCGCCCCCGTCAAAGGTAACCAGTTTGCTTTCGATGAGAATGTCATTGTCCTGAAAGTTCAATCAAAATGAGTGGTCTGCCCGTCCATCATACTAAGGTTGCGATACTTCCTCGCTCTTGTAAATGCTTGTATGATCGATAGGCAATGGATCAGCAAGCTTTGTAGGTGGCGTTAATGCAGGCAGAAGAAAAGATAATGTTGGAAGGTCTACGATCTTCTTGCTGATCTGAGAGGCTGTCTTCTCTTGAGCTTCTACAACGTACTTGAGAAATTTTGTGAAATCCTTTCTCAACCCTAGTTTTTCAAGTCGTTATGTAGATTACTCGCTTGGATGTTGCGTCTGATATCCTTGTACTCCTTATGAATCGTTATAAATGACATTATTTACAGTGTTGCAACGAAAGCTTCAAAGCGTTGCGATGAACGATTTATATATATAGCGTCGTAACGAACGCCCCTTGGTGTTGTGACGAACACTCCATATCATTTCAGTGGATGGTCTATTGCTTTGCGTTTGTACAGAAGTCTCATAGCATTTGTATAATCGTCTCATAATTTGAACGAATACCTTGTAGTAGTTGATGCCGAACACATAATATATCACTGCTTTTAGATGTCTTTGGTTTACCAGTTTGAAGATGTGCTAACAACGCAACCTCAGTAAACGTTTCGGGTATTTTAGGTACAGTCATTATTCTGTTACCATAGATGATTGCATTGGTGACCGCAAATTGTCTCAGTTCACATTGTTAGTCTTGTTAATTAACTTGATGGGCAGCTCTACCGAACTAAAAGGTTCGTTAATCTTTCCAACACAATACCTGGCGCAGTTGATTCTCCAATGCTCTAACTCTAAATATTCCGACTTATGCCTACACGTTCATCTAGAACGTCCCCATGCATGCCAATCTCTTTAAGAAGCTTCATGTGATGTTCTATGCATGCATAGTATTGTTTCTTACAATTGCAATTTGATATTCCACAGAGCACTTTACACACATATCTTCACAATGTAACAACCTATATGGCTTAAACGTCAGATATAGACTATACTCCTTATCTTTTTTTTATGCAAACGTTTCCTTTTCCAGTTCATACTGATGTTCTACATGAGAGTATTTCGTCGGTACTCCCATTAGCGTTAGTGCTAGTTAGATTGATGGTTACCAATCCATGAGGTTAGAACAAGAAATGTTTCTAACTGCTTCTTGGTCAGATCAGTACAATGATCGTGATGAATGCAGTTGAGAGTCTGCGTATTGTCGGAAGAGGCAGATGATGGTCTGTCTCTGTAGTGTGATGTATATAGAAGCAGTCAACGTTGTTGTGTCGCCCCCTGACGTTGTAGTTCTAATAACTTTTTCCCTTTGCTTAGCATCACGTTGTCGAATAACATCAGATTCTTACGAGTCCTGTCGAGTTCCCACGGATCTGATACGTTACTATCTTTTTCGAAGAAGAAAGCGTCGATACCGCAAGGTTGTTTTAGAGTAGGTAATGCATCGACATGTACAACGTCCAGCAATTAATAAGGGCATTTATTCTTGACGGAAAGGAGTTCCTATATGTCTTCTTTCGAAAATCCGTTCTTTAACGCACTTCGTAGAAGCTGACAGATTGGCTGGCAAGGAGACTCTCCGAAGACGTACATACGGTCGTAGTCAAACCACTTCGATCGAAGACGAAAGGTATTTACTAATGTTGTCTCACCACAATCTGCTTTCCCAACGATTAAATCTCTGATCAATCTCTGGGGAAAGCTATAGTGATTGCGCTTAGTCACAGCAGCTTCATTGTAGGAGAAGTCCTTAATGTCCATTTATTCAAATAAAGAATGATCTACTGCAAAAGGAAGACAGAGACGAGCAACATAAGACTTTGAACGACAAAGGGTGAAAACAGAAGACTGGAACTTGCACCGTTTGGGGAAGTCGCAGTTCATTAATTCAAATACATTGCCGGTTTCTTGAATATATTGATCAACTGTTCACCAGTAGAGATGCATCTGCAAGGACACTTTCTCAAGGTACCTGGTACTAATAAGCACCTGAACGCCGATAGAACGCATTAACCGTGGTCAATAGCCATAAACCGAGTCGGTCAGGCTGTCTATTGTCATAATCTCTGTTATACTAACAGTGTTTCCTGCATCTGTCAAAAAGGTCAGGGTAATTTTTTTCTCAAAGGCCACATTAACCACGTTAGCTGGGATTTAGAGGCACCTGTAGACATGCAATTAAGCCCCAAAGGCAATGAAAGTGAATGTATCTATTATTTTCATTACTTATGTGAATGATCATTGCTGTAGCTAGTATTGAATAATTAAATAGGCATTAAGTGCATTATTTGAGTCTCATTTTTGGATTAAAAGACACATAATGTCTTGAAATAGGACAGGGCGCCAACACACATTTTGAAAAAGGGTAGGGTAAAGCAAAAATGGGGCAGGGCGTTTTACCCTTCCAAAATTGGCTGTAGGAAACACTATACTAAACACAAGGATACGACCACCCGTAACTCTCTGCGACAAAAATTTGCTCAACGGCATTGATCACGTCGACAACTACCCGACGACGAGAGGAAAGATGGATCGCAGCGTCATCGCAACTCTAATCGGCAAGAAGGTAGGTTCGAACTCTGCGTTCAGAAAAC
>JAOXYJ010076267.1:0-11672 GCA_028566555.1 Lithophaga nigra
CTGTTAACTCATATATTTGTAAATAAAGAAATGCAAAAGTGCTATGTAAAATTTGTCATTGCTACTTCTTGGTTAAAAAAAGCCACATTTTAAATTAAAAAGCGAGGGGTAGTCGCATCAAACTCAGTGCAAATTTTTAGTGGGTTTGCATAAAAAAAACATTAAGTTGTCAAACTGTTTTCTTTTTTGTAGTTTTGAAGACATGAATAAAACAGGCTGATTTGTTATCACTTTGATATAGTTTAATTACTTTGACATAAATGTGCACACATTTTCTAGAGACAAACATGGTTCTTTCTAGATTTATATCGTCCACCAACAAATGTATACTTTATATTTAAATCTCGTATCTTACATAACTGAAGTAGAGATGTAACTAATCTAAATTATCCTAGTGTCTACCTGATGCGAAAATGCAGATGAGATATAATTGGTATTAAAATTTCTAGGACACTTTCAAGCATTCTAAAAACATCTAGAATCTGCTATTTTCCTGAGAAACACACACATATTCTGTTTAGATGGAAACAGATATTTAGATTGGTGGATAAGATCACGTCATCCGTGATCTTATCTACCAATGCTTCTGGACTAAAAAAGGCGATAAAAGGTACACCTACTTAGCTGTAGGTAAAGAAAAGGCTTACTTTGTCAAAAGCCATACAGATTTTACCACAATATACTCCAAGGCTGATATTGTTAAGCATGCTGGAATTTTTTTATCGACAATATATTTGTCGAATTTTGAGGACATGTTTTTCAATAGACAGGTGAAATTTCTATGGTTACAAACTGTGCGCCACTGTTGGCTGATCTGTTTCTGCATTCGTATAAAGCAAAGTTCTTATAAAGAAAAGAGAAGAAATTGGCCCAGTCCTTTAATTTCAGCTTTCTCTATATAGATGATGTACTCTATATTAATAATCTTAACTTTAAGGACTACTTACATCTTATATACCCAAATATGGTTGAAATTAAAGAGACCACGGAAACATCTTCCTCTGTTTCATACCTTGATTTATATTTTTAAAATGACAACGGACGATTGAAATCTAAGCTGTATGACAAACGTGATGATTTTGACTTTCCAATTGTGAATTTTCCCTTCTTAGTAGTAATATATCTAGTTACTTCCAGCTTATGGTGTATACATTTCACAGTTAATTCGCTACTTACGTGGATGTGATTTGTATAATGACTTTCTAAACAGAGCGAAATTGCTGTCACAGGAACTTCTTAGCCAGGGTTATGTACAGCCTTTTTTAATATCGTAACTACAGAAATTGATGGATCGTTACGATGTTTCGATCTCACAAATGAGACTTGACATCTTTATTTAGATTTCTCGTCCTACTGGATTTGACACTTCACTTCAATTTACTTCTTCTCGGACATTCTCACTTACAATGTGACAGATGCCGTCGACGAAGCAGGACATGCTTACCCTTCTAGGGCACCTGATGTCATCCCCGGTTTTTGTTGCGGTTCACATTGTAAGTGCTTTGGTTTTTGCGTCGTTATGTTGGTGTTTTCTTTGTCTTCTGTTTACATTTTTCTTTAGTTTTATATTGTTTTCTTGTGCTTTTTCCGTTTCTGTGTTTCCGATTTTGCCTGGTTTATGGATTATGCCTTTCAGATCTTATTCCTTCGGTATTCTATTGCCGATATTAGAACGAAACGTTTGTACTTTTTTGGAATGAACCAGAAAAAGCGTGCTTATTTAGAATAAGAAGTGAAATTATAAGGAAATGTAATAATAACGAAGAATGAATCTGTAAAAATCATGCATTCCATGGATGTAGACAAAGTCCGGAATAAGAAAAAAAAAAACATCAAAGACTCAACAAGAAAAACTAAAAACGAGGATGAGCAAAATGGAGCCCAACAAAAACATAAGGTAACTAACAATGAATTATGCTAAAACTTGAAAACGTTATAAGTTAGAAATAAAAGAATTCTAGTAAATCACAAATCGATGAAAATATTATAGAAAAATTTGCCTGATCCTGCTATAAAAGCAATCGAATATTTTGGCAGAATAGTAATCATTCGAAAGTATTGCACCTGTTAGACGTCAACATTTAAATAGCCAAGAACAGGTAACGTAGGATATAACGTCATTTGCAATAAGTAAAAAAAGAACAAAACTATAAAAAAAACAAATAGCGACATTTGTTTCGAGAAGACAGTTAAAATCGTTCCTTCTTATCTTTCTCCGGCAAGATCGTCGATCCGACGAGATATTTTTTTTCGGGGGTGGGGGAGAGAGCGTGACTCGGTATTTTTCCGCAAATGTCATAGTAGCGAGATTTATTTTTTCCTGTTAGGGGCGAGGAACGAAATTCATTGTTTTCATTATAAGTAGAATAACTAAATTAAGATTTTTCCCGTTTCTGGTAGACGAACCAAATTAAAATACAAGATAAAGCATAGGTCTGGAACAATTATAACAATTATTACAACGATAAAATAGGAACTCATCTTGTTGACATCGAATCCATACTGGAAATTGTGGATGCTAAACAAAAGGTAACATTCCCTGAAGAGCAGGTTGTCGCCAGAAACAACAGAAAACAACCGCTAAACAAAACGACGAAATTCGAACGACTGGAAAAGAAAATTCACTAAGATGTGGAATGGAAATCCGAAATATCTTTAACGGTCAAATTGGTTTGAACGCTTTCGCGTTCTAGAAAGATGAAAGACAAAGAAATCGATCCCCTTGATCCCCGTGGTTTTTGTGAACGCAAATCCTTGTGTTTCATTTACAGTAGTGCTGTCATTCAACAAGGAGTCGAATGCACGGGTATCAACAATAAATATGTAAATTTCTTTTTTGTTTTTGTTTTATTATTATTATTATTATTATTAATTCACATAATTTATTCTCCAAACACCTGTTTATAATTACCTTAGCCGCTAGGTGTGCAAACTACGGGTCCCTGTTTACATATTATTCACTTCCCCAGGGGCAAGAGCAGAAAAAAGTCCACTTCTATATTCTTTCACACAACAACATACATATATTATACAATGAAATATTGCCATTTTCTATATATTTAATTGTTATTATTTTTTTATGATTTTTATTTACATTTGTTACATTAGATGAAAATTTAATTCCTATGAAACGGATAAGAAAAATTATAAATACACGAAACACCATTCGTTTAATGAATAATAAGTAGAAACGATATTTTCTTACGACCTCATCAAAATTCTGTCTTTATCCAATAAAATATAAAACCGTTTAAAAACTCTAAATATTAGCAATTATTAAATCTATATTTGATTTATCTATATATTTGTTTGTTTTATTTTGTGCAATTGTTCTCAGATCTGCTTTCATGTTTGTTTTCCAAAGATTGATATCTGATTGAGGGGTTACTAAGATGTTTTCATTTTTAGTCCTATTTCGGATTTTTTTTTTATTATCTCCGTTCTGAATACATTATTATAGTATTTACCAAATAATCAGTCTTGTGACCGCTATAATATCCTAATAACATTTTCTGCTCATTTAATGCTATATTTAGTATTAAACTTGATGGACGTATAAGTTCTTGAATTCAAAAACCAGGAAGTCTCGCAGTGGAAAAACAGATGTTGTAATGTTTCAGTATTTTTTTGACACAAGTGACATTTTCCATTAGAAATATTCATCATTTGCAATCTATTCTCGTTGTAGAATATGTTATGAATGTAGTTCCAACTGTTTTATCTTATTTTCAATATCGATTTTTTTTTCAAACATAACCAGATTTGTTCCAATTCTAATATGGGATGCTGTAAACGTCATATGAATAAACCCGTGGTAAAATACTCAATCAACCACGACCAGCACAAATTGACGACGTCACAATGTATTTTGTGCACAGAAACGTCATATTATCGAAATTGCGTCGTCTGATGCAGTGTGAAATCAGATCCGTTTTCTACATTTTTCCCATATTAGAATGGAAATAATTTATGGCAGCCCGTGGTTTGTGTTCAATTTTACCACTGGATAGACCTTATTTTCTAAATTTTACCCCTCGCTCCGCTGCGCTAGGCTCAGGGTAAAATTTTCACGAAAATAATGTCTACCCGTGGTAAAATTTCCAACAAACCACGGGCTGTCACAAATTATTTCTTAATCAATATCATTTTCAATATATTTATCCCATTTGAATTGGTATCTAGGTTTGGTGTCTTTATTTAATATCATTTTAATATACTTAAGTTTAACCTTTTTGGGTTGAATTATTTCGTGATTTTATATAAAAGGTGCATGTCACTCGACATATTTAGTTCCACGAGTTCCTTGTTATTTACTGGGTTATTCTTCAAAATTTAAAAGAAATTATAAGGAATATATTTTTTTCATTCTTGAAAATTCCGAAATACAATTTTTTCTGTCATTAAGATTTCTGTGTATTTCATTACAAGTACGAAATTCATTCGTATCTTCATTCCATATGTCATTTATTGTTTATATGTTACGTTTTTGAAAAGTCGGATAAAACAAAAGGTTTTTTTTGAAACTTAATGTACAAATTACCGAACAACCTCTCATCAAGCACGTCGGACTTAGATGCTGGTTGTTGCAGGTTTTATAATAACTTTGCTGATGTCAGAACAGCTTTTCAGTAAAACATCGGCATTTTATTTAGGTCAATTCCAGTTAAAACTGAACACTTATATATCAAAAATTTTCGTTAAATTTCAAATCTAATTTTTTTCCAACATTTGCCAATTGCGTTACAACTTTCCAGTGGTTCATGAATGATACAAAATAACAGTTTTATTTGCTTACTTTCTATGAAGGATTCAAATTTACCAATCCAATTCCACCCTTAATGTCATCTAAGCAGCACACGTTTCTTTCAACTTGATGTACTCCTCCATCCCATATAGAATTCCAAAACAAAGTACTGATTTCTTTTTTGAATTTTTCAGGAATAATTCGTATTTCAATTACATATGAACAAATAGAAAGCAAAAGATTTTTTCACTATGAGTGTCTCACCAGTAAATGTCAGTTTTCGGCTTTTCCATACATGTATACAATTTTTCATTTTTTCAATACTTGATTTCCAGACCATGTCATCACCGATATGATATCCGTGATGAATACCTAGTGTTTTTACGTAACCTGTTGTCCCAAAAGTTTTTTGAAGGTTTAAGAGTTTCCTTTCGAAGATCCTAAACACAAACTTTTCGTCTTTTCATAATTTATTTTGACAAGAGACTTTCTCATATTTTGATAATACTTCAAAAGTTTTTTCTATAGATTTTTTATCTTTATCAAATATGAGCATGTCGTCAGCAAACATACACTATTTAGATCGGTTAAATCACTTCCTTCTCACGGAATTTTAATTCCTTTCAATCCTTTCCCCTAATGGCACAAGCCATTAGTTCCGCTTGTAAAATTTAAGGCAACGGTGCAATTGGGCATCCTTATCTTGCTGAACGAGATATTGAAAAAAAATTTTGAAACGAATCCATTTGTTTTAATGCATGTTGCCGCCTTGTTCAGAAGCATTATTATCCAGGCCTGAAATTTTATTCAAAATTAAATTCTTCTATTACAAAATCTTCCCATTCCCATTCTACTCTAACTAAAACTATCTGTTGATCTAAAAACACTAATATTCCTTCGTCATCTTCTTGATTGATATAATCTATGATGTCTTGAATCGTTCTATTGGCTTCACTTATTAACCTGCCTTTAACAAATCCTTTTTGACCTGAATGTATAATTTTCGGTAAAACAACTTTTAACTTTTCCCGGCAAAATGTTTGCTATTGTTTTATAATCAGAATTGAGTAATATCAGTGGAATCTAGTTTCTATTACTCTCGCTTTTACTCCCTTTATGAAGTAAAGTAAGAACGCTTCTATGCTTGGAGTTGCACAGTTTATTTTCTTTGAAAAATTCCTCTAACAAAGTGATAAATTAGTTTTTTTTATTACATTCCAATAAAAAATGAGATGTTCAGAAACAATCCCATCTTCACCTTGAGACTTATTAGGCTTTAATATTTTGAATACTTTTTCCACTTGTCAATTGTATTTTAATTATCTAGCATTTCCTTATCTTCCATACTTATTTTATTTTCAATATATCGCGAAAGATCTTCAGCGCTTTCTTCATCCCACTCTTCCAAGGTAAACAAATGAGAGTAAAAGTTCATTTATAATTGAATGAGTGTCATATTTGTACTTATCATTAGCCGCCTTGATACGGTAACACAGCTTATTTTGTCTCTTTTAAAATAACAAATATATCGAATATTTTTTTCCCTTTGCTCTACCTATGTTGTACGCGATCGAATTTTAGCAGCTTCGGTCTATAATGTATAATAATTGTTAACTTCTTTTTTTTTTATTTCCGCGATTTTATCATCTATGTTATTGGTTTTAACATAATTAAACTTTTCTAGCTGTTTTTCTAAATATTCGATTTACTTTTTACTCGATAATTTATTGAGAGATTTACGTACATCCAATGTCAAAAAAATTACTTTCGTTTTAGTAATGTACCTCCATTCTTGAATGTTTTTACCTTTATCATTTTTTCAGCTTTCCCAAAAGGTTTTGAATCCATTCACAAATTGCGCAGTTTTTATTGTATTTAAGTTCATAATCCACATACCCGGTTCACGTTCTATATCATCAAATTTTAATTTCAAAGAAACAATATTGTGGTCACTAAATGGTTTATGCGTATTGTATATTTTACAGGTTAAAGACTTACTACACAAAATATAGTCTATGCGTAATTTTGAATTTGCTCTCGTCAATGTAAATCGTCTGGTTCCCGAAAATCGTTTTCTCCATATATCATTTAAATGATATTTCAGTATTGGTTGGTCAAGTTCTTTCGTACCTACATCGTTGTATTTATGTGCAGTTGATCGGTCTAATTTTTCTGTCTAAAGTACATTTGAAGTTACCTAGAAAAATATTGTAGTGATCTACACTATGATCGTTTTAAAAATTATTATGATTATGCAGTTTCGAAAACAATTTTCTATCGGGTGCAGTATTGTGTGCATATATGTTAGTAATATGAAAAACCAATGACTCTATTTTAGCTTCACAGTTTAACAGTCTACAATTATTATCACTCTAAAGAAATTTTATTCTTTCTGTAAATTTTTTGCGTAATAATACTACAACCTCTCTGGTATTATTTGTTCAAGAATTCCATTGACTTACACCACCGCCAAATCATTTTGCCAGTTTTCGAATTCATTCTTAGTACAACGGGTTTCTTGCAAACAAATAAGGTCGTAGTTTTTGGACACATGCCAGTTAAAGATTAGTTCACGTTTCTTATTGTTTCGTAATCCATTTTCATTTATCGAGGCAACAGACAATGTCATTAGTAATATATAAATTTACTTTGAATTTTACTCGAGCCACTATTTATTGGTCGCAATTTACGTAATAGTTATATACCGAGGTATAGGTGTTTCTGGATCCGGCCGTCGGGTTTTCTAATCCAGAAACACCGTATACCGAAGTTGATAACTAACTTACACCCCAGGTCACTATAACTACCTGAACTATTAATAGCTGCGTATCATAATAAAGTGAAAACAGATAGAAACATTCAAATTCATAAAATAATATAGATTTGTCAAATTCCCGTCGATTACCCCTAATATAAAAACAGAATGGGCAGACTGGTGAGTATTTTTTTATGACCAAGTGTAATAATGGGTAATTATTGAGAGATCATTATTCAACTGAATGTGACGTATTTGCTTGTAGTCTACCTATGGTCATTTATAACACGATCTTCAAGAGGGACAGGTGTGCAGTTTCTTTAGACTGTTCTGTTGATAAAAGCAGAGACATGTACATAACCAGACTGTAGCATAACCGAGAAAAGATCATATACTAAAATATTGTTGCAAAGTATTTCATTTTTGAATTTTTAGGGTTTGCATAACCGCAAAATACGGTATGATGCTGTCGTCGTCAGCGTCGTTGCTGTTCGTCTGTAGACCCACAGGTTTCTGAAAGAAACCTTTTGTTCTAGTTAACCGTTCTTTCTGAAATTTCAACACAATAATCTGTTGCATGAGTTAAAGGATGGGATTGGTAATAGAGATTCTGGCCCCTGCGGTTTCAAAATTAGGGGCCAAATATAGGTAAAAATATCATTTTTTTGTATTTTTTTAATGCAATTTCCTATAAAAATTACTGTTCTGGAGTATGTCAATGGATTTTCTGTAACTTCTACCTTTTCCGGGATAAAAGGGGTCAAAAGAGATCAATTTTCAAAATTTGAAACTTTATTTTTCACTCGATATTTATTAATTTTTTAAATGTTTGTCTGGAAGAGTGTTTTAAAGAACAGTAAAGAGATGTTTTCTTTTGTTTTAATTTTCGAGACAAAATTGGTTAAAATTGCAAAATTTTTATTGTTTTGCTGTGTATACAGAATTTTTTATTTTCGTCCGATTTTTTTTAATTCCCTTGAAGAGAGCTTTTGGTTGTGTGTAAATGGATTTTCTCCATCTCTTATGTTTTCCGAGACACATAGGGTCAATTACAGTAGAATGGAATAAATTTCACATTTTGCCTAAGTACATACACACAACAATGAAGATTTCTACTTTCCCATCCGATTTCGACAGGTTGTTTTTGTTTGAATTTCTCTTGAACATTATTATGTCAGCGGATTATAGCTTTTGAGATTAATAAGTTTAAAATAGTGAAATAGGCTAAATTCAGCCTTTTGTTTAGGTACATTACAAAGCAGATTATTGAGATAACCGAGTTCAGATATTTTCTCTCGTCGACTTTCTTCGGTCGTATTATGCTGCGCTATGCGAAGCCCTTTATGTTAAAATTTGAACTTTAAGAAAGGAGTACTGATAGATAATTAATTTCCGTATTTGAAAGATATCAGAAACAATACTTTTCTAACCAAGTTTTTCTTTTCTTTTTTATTGTTATTATTTTTATTTCATGATCATATTGTTTGATTCATTAAACTGTAATATATTATCCAGTTTGTCTTCTTTTTCAGGTTTTCAGTATCCATATTTCATGGTGTATTACGCTCAGCTGTAATTAATTACTTATTGTTATAGAAACAATAGCCTGTGCTCATAGGATGTGACGAGGGGTTTCCAGAAACCCCTGTTGTCATACCCCTATTGTCCTACAACAATAACGTAATTAAGAAAAAAAAACAGTTTCAGGGAGAGAAAGTGTATGGTTAAACAAAATACCTGGAGTATAAGTAATAGTTATACACTGAGGTATAGGTGTTTCTGGATTAGAAACCCCGACGGCCGGACGCCGGAGGGGTTTGTAATCCAGAAACACCGTATATCGAAGTGTATAACTAACTTACACCCAGGTTACTACTGTTAATTAATGAAAATAAACTTTTAAAAGAATAAAAGAAAAATTGAAGTTCATAAAATAATACATTTTTGTTAAGTTCCCTTCGATTGCCCCCATATAAAGACAGTATGGGCAAATTGTTGTGAGTACTTTTTATGACCAAGTGTAATAATGGGTAATTATTGAGAGATAATGATGTATTTACATGCCGTCTACCTGTGTTCATTTATAACACAATCTTCGAGAAGAACATGTTGCATTTGCCTCAGAAAAGCAGAGACAAATATTTAACCAAACTGCTGCACACAAACGAGGAAAGTAGGTAAGTAACATGCACTAAAATTTTATTGCAAATTAATTTTTGCAGTTTTAGGTTTGCATTTAATCTGTGCCAATGTACATGTTTTTGAGTTTGATCTTAAAGAAAGGAGTAGGATATGTAATTTATTCCCTTATTTTAAAGACATCAGAAACAAGACTTTCCTGACTAAGTTTTAATTTTATTTTTTAGTTTTATTTCATTTTATCATTTTTATTTTTTTCAAATTTTTAAAAATTAATTGATTTTGTTTAGTTTTACAATTTCCTATTCATTAATGAACATAATTTTGTTTCATTAAGCTGTAACATATTATGCAATTTGTTTTTCCTTTTCAGGTTTTCAGTATCCATATTTTATGGAGGATCTGAACTGTACGCAATTACTGTACAAAAGACCATGAGTGTAATGTTAAGTAAATGACAACAGATATATTGTTACTTTACGTTTGATTGAACAGCATTCACGGAAGTATTTAGCTGTATTACACAACGGAATTGATCAAACCGATATACATTTATTTCAATATTATTTTAACGGTTTACTGTACTATGAAAGACATATTTTCTTATGTAACCATATTATCATGTTTGAAAAAAGATTAAAAACCATTTAATAAATTTAAATATATTTTGAACTTTTTTTTCTCCTTCACCAGTTAATACCTTATGTTTTTGTCTAAGTAATTATAGAATAAGTAATAAATGATTTACACATAACACAATAAAAACACAAAATAAACGTGAATGGTAAGTGGACTTGATATTTACAATCAGTGCAAAGTACATATTTTTGCGTATTGTTATGGCTAACTAAAACATTTTAGAAAATAAAGTAAATTAAAAAAACAAATTAGTACGAAATATTTGTGGATTCTGTCTTTGAATGTTTGCTTTTTCTGTCTGCTGAAGACGAAGTTGCTATAGTATTACTTCTGTTGCTTTTCCAATCCACAGGAGTTTGTAGTAATTGTAAATTGGATTTTGAAGAAGGTAAGAATTCACAAAGTATATTGTTTATACTTTCTACGCCTTCGTAACTAATATGGACAAAACAACTGTCATGTGAGTTGCTTCATGGAATCAAAAGGTGGTTATTTGGTTGAAAAATAATTGAAAAAAAGAGAAAACATGCCACCATTATTTCTCGCTTAGGTATATGGAAAAATAATTGAACTCTGCATTTAATTTTTCACGAAAAGTTTCAAAACATTCTCGTGTTTCAAATTTAAATACAAGATACTTAATCATTCTACAAATTCGGCTTAAGTTTGGTCAATGGTAGTTTCTCACTATTATTATTATTATCGTGCAAACATCGTATCGATATCGATAATGGGTTTTCTACTCTGTCAACACTATCTACGTAGTTTAAAATACAATGTTGACAATATTGTGTTTACATTGTAACTATATCGCATATTGGTGTCATACTCTGTCAACATCGTTTACACCGTGTAAATTGTAAAATCGACGATGTCGTAGTTACATTATATACATAAGGTTTATAGGTGTCCTACCATGTAAATACCGATCACATCGTGTACATTGCAGTGTTATCTACATAGTGTCGACATCGTATCGCTATCGATTTCAAGGCCCTTACCGTGTCAAAACATTGAACATGGCAATGTCGACAATATCATGTTCATATTGCATCCATATCGTGTAAGGATCCCCTACTCTGTCAATACCGTTAATATTGTGTACATTTCACTGTCGGCAATATCGCGTTTACATTTTATTCATATCGTTTAAAGGTCTTCCACTCGGTCGACACCGTTTACATCGTGTACACTGCTATGTTGACGATATCTTGGAGACGCCGTATCGATATCTGTAATGGGTTTCCTATACTGTGTAAATAGTTTAGAATACAATGTTGACAATATCTTGTATACAATGTATTCATATCGCGTATTGGTCTTATACTCTGTAAAATCGTGTATATTGTAATATTTACGATATCATGTTTACATTGTATTCTATTGCTAATAGAT
>JAOXYJ010076378.1:0-11669 GCA_028566555.1 Lithophaga nigra
GAGAACATTTTCGTGGTTGTAGATTAATAGAAAGAGTTTAGTAGGAGTGTTGAATGTTTCGTGTTTCTTGTTTTTTTGTTTTTTTTTGTTTTTTTGTTTTTGGATGTCAGCAACTGAATTTTATACCGTTTTGTTTTAAAACACTGATATTAGATACGCTTGTTGAAATTGCAAGTATTTTTATGTTGAAAAAAAATATATCTATTGAGATATTGACATTACTATAAATCTGGTATTATTAAGTATCTGTAATTCAAAAACAATCATTATTATCCAGTTTCGGATTATGAAGATCATTATGCTATGGAATATGCAGAAGACATCTTTGTCATTTATAAACTTTACACAATATATGAAATGATCGCTATGTTATTTACCAAACGTATATTTTCTGATATTTTGATCGCTTGACGTAGAAATGGAAGGTCATTTATACATTTTCCCTTTAACAAAACAAAAATGTTTATTTGTCAAAAACATTGTTTTAATTTCTTTATTTGAAAATTAAATTGAAGTACGCGAAACATACTTGATTATTTAGGTATTTTAACACTGATTTATCGCCTATTCCGAAGTAACTACTGTCACCTATTGGTATGTGCTCTCTTAGTATACAAAGGTGAGAGTTGAGCACGAAAGAATTTCAACCCTGTCGACTACCATGTAGCAAAGTGAAGTAAAATCAATAGAAAACTATTTGTCATGTTCAGATTTTTATCTTCTATGGATGTGCAGATATTTATTTTAAAGTTTCTTCCTAAAACACAGACGCACCCAGAGAGAGAATTGATATCGGAGGTCACACTGCATTATGACACCTATCACAGACTCTCGGGGAGACGCAAATATCCCGGACAAGAAAAATCACTATATCTTAGACGTGAGACTAAACTTGTCAGCACGCCTTCTACGCTAAATAAATTAGAAAATGCCAGGATTAAACACTAAGCATCTTCGTTCAGATATGTCTGTTATTTACCCGAGATTATGTCAGTTTTTCCACTTTCAAAGTCATTTATGGAAACACCTGAAGGATCTCTGTGGGTACGAGAATTACATATATTCTCTTAAATAGTACAGCTTATAAATTTCTGTTGAAATTTTACACTAGAAGTATTTTAATCATCTAGAGAATAGTTTAATTTCTATGTTCTAATGATCTTTGTTCGTTTCCGATCCTTTTATTCTTTTTGGTTTGTTTTGTGTGTGTAAATTTTATTTCTCTTTTGACTTTTTCTTATATTTGCAAGGCTTATTTTCAGTGTGTTTTATTTTTAACCGCATTAATATATAATATTTAATCGCTATTTTATCATTTGAAAACTAGATAATCCCAACCCTAAATGTAACCTCGATATAAAAGGAATCCTCCATCAAAAGGTAAACATGTGTTTGCTCCTTTTTGTGATTAAAGTAATGCACTGATGTTTGTTTAGTATTTATCATGAGAAGAATGACGATAAATTAGCCACGGCATATTATCCTTATTTGACCACAGATAATAAATATACTACAAACTTTCTTAAGATTTTAAAACAATGTCAATTTCAACTAGAACTCCAATCATCGTACGGACTATTGAAGGGTCTTCTCATCCAGAAATTTCAACTATGCCCTTAATTCATTTGAGAAAGAAATATTACTTAAAAAGACATCGTAATACAGGTTCTAGGTTTAAAAAGAAAAAAATAAGAATTTGGGGCCATGACCTTGACCTTGACCTTGACCTTTGTTACCATGAGGAAGGTCAAAGGTCAAGTAACTCAATATTGAAGACCCCATGCATAAGCTATAAATATATTTCAGGTAAACAATGAACATCACTTTTCAGTCCCCCATTTTGCACCCCTCAAAATGCAACAAATATAAAGTTATACAAAAACGTTCAAAACACTGAAAAAATTCATAAACATCATAATAATTAAAATACAGTTTTTTGGCTTAAATGTCAAAGAACAAGAATTTTAAAGTCATGACCTTGTCCTTGACCTTTGACCCTGTGGCCTTGAGGAAGATCAAAGTGAAGACTCCATGCACCTGCTATGAAATAATTTGAGTATTTAATGAAAATCACTTTTTGTCCCCTCATTTTACACCCCTTATGGAGGTGACAGTGATAAAACGGGACAAGATTCCTCTAAATTAATTTAGAAAAGCATTTAATCACTTATAAAAGCATTAAAAGACAGCTATGGTCTCAAAAACCCACAATTTGAGGGTCATGACATTGACTGTAACCTTTGACCTTGAAAAAGGTCAAAGGCCAAGTGACCCAGTCGTGAAGACCCCATGACCCTATTTCAACCCTAATAGTTCTTGACTTTTATGTGTTTATGGTTTATGAAAATCATTAAAAGGGCAATAACTCTATAAAATGTCGTCTGACGTCTTTGGACATAAGTGAAGTGAAAATTGCCCCTAGATACAGGGAACTTTTGCATTGATATCTTTTGGCATTTCTTCACACCGAACCACTTATTGTTTTTTTTAAATAGGGGATACAACTCCAACAGCAAAATGAATAGGGTTCAACAGGGTCAACATATTGTGCCGTGTCCGGGATTCGATAGTAACCTCGATTTCGATAGCTCGGTATTTTTAGCTCTCATTCGGAACATCGTGACGTCATCATTCGGAAGTTCATGTCAGCAAAGCGTCTGTAGTTACCGACTCCCGTTGACAGAAAAAGTTGAAGAGAATATGCCTTTCAGAGAGGTAAGAGTTAAAATTTCGTTCAGCCACCTCCCAATTGTACTAATTCCTTTTTTATCCCTCAATAAATTTAGTTTTTTTTCTTGAAAAGAACAAAGATATACTGCCCCCAACAGCTTTGTTCTGTCGTCTGTTACAGGCTCAATAAATGTCTAAAAATAGATATATAGGGAATCCCTGCTTCCGGAAAAAATCTATGGAAAGCCGTTAGTGACATATTACATCTTGTTTATAAATAATTGTTTTGAACTGGATTTTAGCCAATAAAGGTGATTTCTTTTCTCTTTTTGTTTTAAAGCTTTTAAAGTATGGAATTACTTCATAAGGTGAAAATCTGTGGAAAGCCAATAGTGACATATAATGTTTTTTGGTAAAAATTTGTTTGACCTGATTTTAAGACAACAAAATGATGCATTTTTGATTTGTGTCATCTTTATTATTAATTTTTTAAATTCTATTTATATATTATTAATATTTTCTTGTAAAAAATATTTTTTTCAATTAAAATAATTTTTTTATTTAAATTTATTTAAAATAAGGGGACGACCATTTGATTTTGAGGGGGGATTGGAAGATTTTTAAAATAAATTATCTGACCCTCACTTTATTGAAAATAAATATTTTGATCCTAGTGTTGAAGTAAAAAAATAATTTGATTCCCCAGTTTTACCTCGATCAGCACTCAAAAAAGGGCTTATATGGAAATAAATATTATGATCTCGAGGGTCCGAAAAATGAATTTGATGGTGGCTAAGTGAAAATAAATATTTTGATCCGAACAAATCTTCCAAGCCCCCCTATCAAATGGTCGTACCCTAAGCATTCCTTGATATTTCCAGTCATGCATCAAGAAAGATTTATTTTTTAAAACACAAATTAATTAATTAATCAACTTGAAAAGAAACTGAATTTTATTATCTTTGTATTTTCAGATATTTCACATAAAGAGAGGGTCCTACCATCAGTACGACCATGCAGCATTGGATAATGCTTACTCAGCTGTTAAAGATGATGGTATGAGTGTACATGGAGCTGCTAAGAGGTTTCAGGTTCCTTTAACAACGCTGAGAGACAGGGTTGATGGGAGAGTACACATCGACACGTTTCATGGTGGAATTCCCATGTTTAATCAGGAACAGGAATCTTCCATAGTTCAGCATGTTAAAACAATGTCTGAAATTGGATATGGGTACACCAGAGCAGAAGTGGTGGATTTGGCATCTGACTATGCTGTCAGTCTTGGTTTGAGGGAAAAAGGCAACGAGTTGACCATGAAATGGTACTATAATTTCATGAAACGTTGGCCAGAATTGAAAGCAGTTAAACCATCCAGTCTATCGGAACTTCGTGCTAAGGCTGCCTCACCTGACTGTATTGAAAGGTATTTTGATGAACTTCAAAAAATTTTGGTGAAATATGACTTGAAGGACAAACCTCATCTCATATATAACGTTGATGAGAAGGGAATAAATACTGGTGGTGGAAAGCCCCCATATATTATCACATCCAAAAATCAAATTGCTCAAGTCGTGACTCCAGAGAGGTCTCAGACTGTAACTGTACTCGGTTGTGGTAATGCTGCTGGGACAAGTATTCCTCCCTATCTTGTATTTCCCGGGAAAAGAATGTTACCTGAACTGTTAAATGGAGCTACTCCAGGTTGCAATGGAACAGTGAGCGATACTGGATATTCTAATACTGAAATATTTTCATCATATGTTCAGAATCACTTTATGAAATATGTTCAATGTCGAGACCCTTCACAGTCAATTCTGTTGCTATATGATGGACACCGTAGTCACATATCACTGTCTTTAATACAATGGGCACAAAGACATAACATAATTCTATTTGTTTTGCCTCCTCATACGAGCCACATTCTTCAGCCAATGGATGTTGGGTGCTTTGGCCCTTTCGAAAAACTTTATCAGCAAGAAGTTCACAAGTTTATGAGACAGAGTGTGGGAAGATCTGTGACTCGTTATGACATTTGTGAACTTGCTTGCAAAGTATATGAACGATCTCTATGTCCAAGTAATTTACGTTCATCGTTCAAAAAGACCGGAATTTATCCTTTCAGTCCAAGTGAAATTGATACTAACAGTACAGTCCCATCTCTTGTGTATCATGGAAAATCTCTTCTTCAGAGTGAACTGAACACATCTGGTAATGATGAAAATAACAATGCTGAAAATAATAATGCTGATACTTCAGAACAGAATACAACAACTGTTAATATTAATAAAGATCAGTCAGACCAGTCGAATTTCTTTGTTAAGCGTGGAGGAAATGTTCTCAAGGCTGTTACTGTAGCTAAAAAACCTAGAAGAAATTTAAGTACTGTCGTGGCTGGTAAAGCTATCACAGAATCAGAAACTTTTGCAAAAGTTCAGGAATTTAAGGAAAGCAGTAAAAAGGTCGAGAAGGGAAAAAAGAAATTACCGAAAAAAAACAGCAGCAAAGCCAACAAAAAAGAAACAGGTGGAATGCAGTACAGAAAACAGAGTAGTTGTTGACAGCCAACAACCAGGACCATCTAAAATACACATGCAAAATGAAGAATTTTCTGAAAATGACTCTATAGAGGATTCAGAAATGTGTTGTATTTGTGGTGTGTTTGAACCAGCTGAATTGAAAAACAAACCCTATATTGAATTTGTCAGCTGGGCTCAGTGCAACCTGTGTGAACATTGGGTACATCTGAAATTCTGTGTTCCACAAAGAGTGATTAGAAAGGACACTGTAATTGTGTGTCCTCACTGCAAAGTTTAACAGTTCATCAAAATGTTAAGTTATTGTAAATAGAGTTTTGTTGCTGTTTTGTTGATTAATTAGTTTGTTGACAAACTTTGACTTTTTCCGATTAGAATTACTTTTAATTTGAACAAAACTCCAGTGTAGACACATTAGAGTATGAATGCCAGCCAGTGTCCACAAAAATGTTTTCTTGGCCTGCCGTAATCTGTCTACAGAGTTACGTCCCCTATCGAATCGAGGTTACCCCATTTATGGCTCAGCTGAGACGATGACCTAATTTGAAAGGTATGTCATTTAGTTATTTGTAGTGAGAATGTTTTGGAATATTGTTATGTTTTCCTGCAGAAGATTTGCTTTAATAATATAAACACTTTTCTTTACATATATTCTATATATGTCCGCGAAGTGGGGACAATGTCTTACGTTATCGAATCGCGGTAACACCGGGATAAGCCTGATACATCGTGCCAAGTTTTAAGTAAATACATTGCGTACTTATCATACCGCGCTTGACCAAAGTTTGGCGGAAGAATAATAATAATAAAAAAACCACACAATAACAATAGGTCATCCTATCGTAAGAGATGGGAATACCTAATTGCTCAGATATCAGATATTATTAGTAATGATGTTAATGTTAAAAAATTACTCAAAATTTGCACATGAGCCATCAAATAAAATATGGCAATTCATAAGTTATATATGGAATAGTATTATGGTAAAAATTAACATTCATTAATGCAGTATAAATATGCTCTTATTAACATTTAACTGTCGAACATCAACATGCGCTACCGCAATATGAACAAATGGGCTGCTCACATTAAATTATTTGGTATATGAACATGTGGCTATAGTGTAATTGCGCATAAGTTATGAGCATGCCATTATTCAACATCCATTAATATTATTTACAAAATGGAAATAGTATTAACATTCTATGATGTCGTATCTACATGAAGTTATTCAATTTCACGGTGTACTAATTCAGCATCAACATTCAGTAGTTATATGTCATTAACATGATGCTAACAGGAAACTAGTTACTATTAACATTCGGAAATGTGATATTATAACATTCGTTGTTAACATTACAATACTCACCACTAATATTCGGTATTGACATGAAGGTATTCGTCATAAGCATTCAATTATGTGGTGTTACTAAGCCATTATTTTTCCATTAAAATTCGTGGCAATAACATTAACATGAACCTGTTCAATAGTAGCTTCCGCGATACGATCTTATTCACATTTACATTCAGTAATGCGGCATTAACAATTAGTTTGTTGAAGCCCTTCAAGATTTGTTCAGATAGGTGGGGGTTTGTATTATACAGACGAACCATCCCAATCCCCATGTTTTCGAATTAGAGGTTTGCCTACTCTTGGAATAATTAAATGATGCGTTTCTTTCAGAAGCTGCTTTGATTAAACAATTTGCAATGATGAAAACTGTGTTGCTAAAACAAGAAAGAATGTGAGTTATTACTTTTTAAACTTAGAATAAAATATGTCAGAATGCGCTTGTATTGTATCATAAGTTCAACCATATTACCACAAAAGGTGTCTTTTTTATACTTCCATTGACGTCAAATTTCGGTCTGTATATGTGGTACAGCAAAAATAATACAGTTTGAAAGCAGATTTACTTAATATTAAGCTGAAAATAATTTTATATTTTATAGAGATTCCAGCATGCCGAATGCAACTATTATAGCCACTGTTTGATGTCAGGAGTAAACTGTCCCTTAGTGATATGTAAGCAAATTTCTAATGTAATTCATATTAAATCTGCAGAAAGAAATCTTTGATAATATCTTACATTGTTGTTTATTAATCTATAATTACATTATGTGCTAGGTTACATGTACTTCGATCTTGCAAGTCTGAGCGGAGGATACGATCTGTCACGTGACCTGTCACATCCTTCATCAGTCAATGAAGCTCAAAATTAAAAATAACGCTCACGTTCCATAATTATCTCTGCAACTTTTGACGGTGTAATGATGTTGCAATAAAATTTTAACGAAATTATTCATTTTCAACGTTGTAAACGTTTAAATGTAATCATAAGGATTGAATGAGTCTCTGTAGTTTCATAGGTTTGTAAAAGCATTAAACAAAAGCAAATTTTTGCAGACAAAATTACAGCTGCTTCGGTCATCGTTCTCACGCCGGTGAAACCAGAAAAAGCTGCATTCATTTCTGAATTAAAGTATGATAAGAAATAATCTATTGTATTAGTCAACAATATCTGGGCAAGGTAAGCACAAGTTGCCCATAAAAAAAGCTTTGTAAGTTGATATACAATCCAACTGTCAGTATATTTAATTACAGGAAAAGTTCAATCTAATCTGAAAGACACTTTGAAATCCTTTAATATTGACACGAAAACTAGATAACCGGCCAATCACTTCATACAACGTATGAAGCCAGAATGCATCAGAAGTAATAGTATCTTCAAAGCCTACATCACATGCAGAAAGTCGAAGACAGCAGTGAAAGAATTATTAAGGAGGGGATTTAAAGTATCGTGTATATCTTCCCATATTGCGAAGCATATACGGTTTTCGTTTTACTGAATACTAATTGATACCTCCCTGTAACAGCCCTGGATCGGATCAAATCTTAACCTTCATACACTGCATTCTGCTCATCATTTACATTAGCACGTTTAATAAACCTTTCAAAGGTTAATGGTCGTCGCCATCTTGCATTTGCCCCCCCCCTTTTTAGATACGTCATAGACAAAAGTTTACTGTGACGTCAAAATTACCATAACGAACGTCCAGTAAATTTCGTCTATGACGTTTCGCCTCCAGGAAATATTCTTGCATATTAAAATGGATCACCGCTGATTATACCCTAAAACTTGTTCTTGTTCTATGTCTTTAACTAATCAAAATAAACAACAATATATTAGGACTATTACATTTACTAAATTTTGACCTCTTTCACTTCTAAATGATCTATTTCAATGCGAAACTTCATCCTGCATGTACTACAGAAGATTGTCTGCAGCAATGCATCTTCTAAACAAATACGGTTATCATCTTAAATCAACAGCAAAGAATTAATTACCAGGAGATAGAGTATTGTGTATATTTGTATCTGCATTTGTTATTATGACTCCTTTTGTAAACTTGATGGATTAAGATCAAACCTTCAACCTGCATACACAGCAATTTATTTTTTAAAGAGAGAGATAATATGTGAAAGTGTCGGCATTCTTCGTCATATGTTTCGTTTTAAGACGATTCCTTTACTAGCTAACGAAGAGATACAGTAACGCACAGCTGAAAGTTTAACAAAAGAGGGCGAAACAATGGTGAATCGACAGCCTATTTCCTCCACTCCCTAGCGATTCGTTTACCCTCGATAACCGGAAAGCCGTCGAAGCTCGTAAGACCTCGCTAGGAAAAGGCTGACGAAATATTAAATTTAAAAAAAAATAATGTTTCAAAACATGTTTAACCAATTTATCTAATAATATATTTTTGAATTTTTGCAATGAATTATAACCCAAGATAATTGTTAATAACAGTGAAAAATAAACTTCTATCCCCTATGTCCTACGTTTATTCCAGTATAATATAGAAAACGTTTATCGTAAATGGTTTATCATACAACGTCTGTGTATGATTCAAATATCAAGGTGCAATGTGAATGCCAACGATGTAGCTATGAAACACTATATACTATATATTATATATTTTTTTAAAATATGGACAAAGTTTTTAGAAATACTTGAATTAAAGCAGACGAAGCACTGTCACACAGCTCTTATGATGCGACAACAGGAGAAAAATGCAAAACTTAACCATAATATTCAAATTAAATCAAATCAACCAATCTATGTAAATCAAAATTTTCTATGAAAAATTTGTTCGCAGATTCAAAAGATTGAAATCCCAGTGAACAAGAGGTCGAACGTGCTTACAATTCCAAAGTGTGCATTATAACCTTATTTTTAAAGTTTTATTGTTGAGATCATTAGCATTCTAATTTCTTAAACGAAAAAGTAACAAGTATTAGGTTTAAAACATTTCTGGGTTCAGAGACTTCACTTTGGTTTCCACCTATGTTTGTATAAATATATCTTATTCGGTACACGATTTTTTTTTCATAATTTGAATGATTTATATGATTTCGATTTTTTGCATGAATACTTCAGTATTTGTATAATCTTTATTAGCTTAAAAATGTTCAGAATTTATAGTTGAATCAGCGTGACTGATATAATTGTGAAATTTTATGATATTCATAAATTTTCATTTGAATTAGAAGCACTAACAGACATACAATAATTGAACATGTTATTAATAACTGTCAGGACTTGTGAATCAACCACCCTTTTAACCATCAAGTGCCGTCGACAATATAAAAGTGAGTTATGAATTTGCACTGAAATATACTTTGGCCTGTTAATCAAACACTTGTATAATTTTTCGTAATAAGCTATGATATAACCCTAAATAGGACGATAATTTTTATATATTTTCATATCTTCTGCATATTGAATTTGTTAATGTAGGTGGTCTAATCGCACAGCTATTAGGTATTTGTTGTACCCATCTCAATTAACCTTATGTATCTACTAGCAACTGTCATCGTTGACCCTGAGAAGAAACCATTTAGCGTACACTATTCACTGTAAATTAAGAAATAACTGTACGATATCTTAATATTTGCCGGCATCAATTATTAATTTGATAGTCGCAAATTAAGCTCACTGACGACGCGTCAGAGGAGCCAGTAAAGAGATATGCACACCATGAAGTCCGAGACTTAATATTAAAAATACGACATTGTTATTGCTACTCTATTTCGTTTAAACGACCGGCTGCACCGTATGCGCTTGCGTCTTTATCCGACGTCATCAATCGTGGATAATTACTTAAGATTAATGATTATTTTCAATGAAAGTAAAATATCAACTGCCAAATTGATAGGGATTTCACGGAAAGAGAAAAATTGAAATATGACTTTTTACTTTGACAAATACCATGTCATGACTAGATCACTATATCCAGATATTGCGCATTACCAGCAGGTTAAAACTGTAACAGAGACATGATACCCGCATGTAACTATAAATAAAAACTTCTTAAGCTGGAACCGCCATATGAACAACATACAACTACAAAATAAGCATGGCATGCTGAACAGAAACATTAAGAAGTCACCACAAGAAACCAATATAATTGTTGTCGTGGTGCCTTCTTAATGTTTCTCAAAACTTTTGGAGTTATTCGGTATATGACATGAATATTTACAGTATTCCTACTTCTCTGGAACTACTCCACATCATCTATCGGACTGTATGATGAGAGCACCTACATCAGTTGCTGTCAAAAGTCAGTCAGCTACCATCCTAGATGGATTGGATCGTTTTAAATCAGAACTTTGAATGTATTGCAATCTCACTTGGCCCAAAGGACCAGGTGAGATGAGCTATTGTCATCACTTTGCGCCCATCGTCGTCGTCGTCCGTCGTAAACTTTTCATATTTTCATCAACTCCTCTAAAACCAATCTGAAAATCGGGACCAACTTTTGGTGGAATGGTCCTTTGAAAGCCTCCTTTCAAAGGTATATCCAGCATAGCGGGAATGCTAACCAATGAAGCTGCTGCTAAAAACAAAAAAGAGACGAAAAACAAATCATTAAAAATCAACTCCTCTGAAACTTCTGGGTCAGTTAGGACCAAGCTTCAGTGGTATAGCCCTTTGGTGATTTCTTTTTAAATTTATATCCGGCATTTGCAACGGCAAACCACTATGGCCGTCTTTACTGAAAATAGAAAAAAAAGGCGAAAAATCATTTGGAAATCAACTCCTGTAAAACTACCCAGCCAATGGGGACCAAACTTTGATGGAACGGTCCCCAGATTGTACCTTTTCAAAATTGTATCCAGCATTCCCTGGAATCAACCAGTATGGCCGCCAGTACTAAAATTAACAAAAATCAGCAGTTAATTATTTAAAAATAAACTCAACTGAAACTACTAAGCCAATGGGGACCAAACTTTCGTGGAATAGTTCTTAGATGATCCCCTTTCAAGTTGTATCTGCTAATTATGGGAGCCAACCAATATGGCCGCTGTTACTAAAATAGAAAATGTCGACAGAAAATCATTTAAAAATCAACTCCCCTGAAACTATCAGGGTAATGACTACACCAGACTTTGGTAGAATG